>JANKKI010000321.1:600000-781921 GCA_025175665.1 Cinchona pubescens
TGACTCATTGTCACTACAAGCAAAATCTTTTGATTCAACTGTCTTGTTGTCATTAGAAACTAACTCATTAAAAAAAAAAAAAGTGTTAAAGAAGGGGTAACAAAATTGAAAAAAAATAGAAAAAAAATTCGTTACATGTTCTTCAACGTATTTCAGAGGTTGTGGGGAGTTAGGAATATCAACCAAAGTGTCATCTTCCAATTGTTGACTCAATCTTTGAAATACTAATAATCTACTCTTTTTGGAGTGATTTTCTTCAAAATTTGCATTGTTTACAGTTGTCTTGACTGGCTCTTTTCCATGATCCCGCTTTGATGGAGTATGGGAAATAGAAGTCATATGCTCAATACTTTGCTCATCGTTGTTTGGTTCTGTGGTATCACAAGCAATATCATCTTCAGAACTGGACTCAACTTCTGTACAATCATGCCCCTTAGTTGAGTTAATATTTACTCTTTCCTTTCTAGGCATTGCTTCAGTACTACGTAAAAAAACTTCAACTCCATTTTTCAAATAGTTTCCATGAACTTGTGACCACCATTCTTTATAAGTTCTAGTACTAAGGGCTTTGAGCTCAGTGGGGTAACCAAGAAGAAAAGCATTGGCATTTGAATTTGTTAAGAGGTATGTTCGGCAAAGTTACAAAGCTTTATGAGCAGGAGCCGAGTGAATAACCTTTTTAAGGTCTCAAGGTATATATACTAGTAATATCCAAATTGCTTGCTAAATCGGCATGGGTTATAAGACTCACTATAATATGAGTCATAGAAGTGCATGAGCAAATAGCAAGAACTATACTGATGAAATATTGGAGTGGCTCAATCTCCAAAGAACCATTGTCTATGACTTGTAAAGGGCTAGTTTTGCAATACATTGTTGCGTGCCACTTGGGTTTCTTATTGATAACCAATTCATGAGTAGTATGATATATCCGAAAACTGTTTGGCCCCAGCCACACCTGAGGAAATAGCCATCATAGGTCCTAGTATTTCAGTTGCTTCAAAATGAGTATCAAAATATGCTGATATCCATGCGACTACATAATGGATTGGAAAGTATGAATATTTTGGTTGCCTTGATTTTGGGGACCAAGCAATTCTCGCCAAACCACGATAAATACTAGATAATACAGGTACTGCAAGGCTATATCAAGTACCTTGTGCTATCCAAGTAGCAGCTTTAAAAGTTGTTAGGTGAATCAACTTAACTTCGTCATTTGGCAAAACAAAGGTACAAAGCCAACAAGAAAGAAAGACAGTTAGATAAGTCTTCTCCCACAAACATGTGTCAAGACCAATGTCAACAAAGGCTCCCTCTTCTACAGGTTTTCTTGCACGTGGTACTTCATAGTGACCACTAGGATTATGTGTAGAATGAGGACGTCCAAGAGACTTGCACATTGATGTTTTTTGAAACTCATGATTAATTGCTCCTCTGTACCATCAAACTCAACCCATTGTGCAATGGAAACTTTTTCCTGATTCCCATGTTTCACTTGCAGGATCTGGAAAACCCTAAATAAATACTCACAAGAAAGAGAGATAAATCTTCTATTATTCTTATTCATGCCAAGTAAATGAGAGTATGAAAGAATTATTTCTTCATAAATGAATCCTATCACAGGAAGGCTACCAAGTATGTGCAAATCCCACAATAAAATAGAATTTCTCCTTTAGAAATATGGAATGTATTGATAGAATGAGACAAGTTTCACAAAAGGCTCGCATAACTGGCTTATGATAGTCATATGTATATACCGATGCATAAATTGCATTAAAAATACTAGCTTTAACTAATGTGCCTTCATTACGACCAAGGATTTCCATAGTCCAGTCCCAATATCCACGGACTGGTAAAAACTCATACCAAATTTTAAGTTAGAACCCCAATGTGTTGTGCCAGATAAGATTTCACGGGCTAAGGTGGTAAACGAAGTGGGGATAATAGCCGATGTGGACTAAGTATATCATTTTGACTTGAATTAAGTTTCATTATCCACTCTTTAACATAGTAAGGGTTTGCCTATGCACCCCATGTATCAGAAAATGCCCCATATAAAGGGGTATGGACAGGAAGCATAGTCCCATCTAACAAAGGTTCATTTTCATCATTTAGTACCCCCAAGTATTTCTTGCCCCTAACTATATGCTCTCCGAAAGTTAACATCCTACACAAAAAAAAGGTGAAAAAAATATCTCCTTTTTTAAAGTTGATCCCAAAAAAAAAAAAAGAAAAAAAAAAAGATCTCCTTCTTTTTAAGGTTGATCAAACTTAAAAAAAAAAAAAAAATCTCCCTTTCTAAGGTTGATCCCAAAAAAAAATAAAAAAAGATCTCCTGTTTTAAGGTTGATCAAAAAAATAAATAAAAAGATCTCCTTTTTTGAGGTTGATCCCTAAAAAATAAAAAAAAATAAAAAAAAATCTCCCTTTGTAATGTTGATCCAAAAAAAAAAAAAAATCCTTTTTAAGGTTGACAAAAAAAAGGAGAGAGCAAAGCATGCAATGAATTTGCGATAAACAAATGCAACATGCACACATGGCAGACTGCAAACCAAAGTCCGAAGGCATGCAAGATTTATTATGCGCAGAGTACATAATTGGACAAGTAGAGAATTTACGTGCATAGTTCACAAATTTGGAGTATGGAGTTCATACTTATGCATTTAATGTGAAGAAAAAAAAAAAAGGAAACTTCTCTTACCTAGAGAATTGATCGAAGTGGTTGACAAAAAAAAAAAAAAGCTTTGGTCACGTCAAAATACTGTGGTGAATTTGTGTTGTAGCATCCAGGGTATAATACACTTGACTTTTTTGTTGTGGTCCGCCACACTAACTTTTGGGGTAAATCACAATTTTGCCTTTCTTTGATGGTGTAAAGAATTTTCATTTTATTAGTGATGTGGCAGATGGTTTTGCTTTATTTGATGTCGAATGCAAAAATATTTGAATGCTAGAAGAGTTTGAGAGTGCAAGATGGAGAATGCGTGAATATTTTGTGGTCAAAACCTTGGATTGTGAATTACAAAAATATTGTGTTTGAATGGCGAGATTTGGGTAGATTTGATTTGAAATTTTAATTTATAATAAATTATTCAAATAAGGTAATTCATTTAGTTATGAATTTGAAATTCACTAACGATAAGAGAGTGATTTTAATGGTTAAATAAGTGGATTTGAAATTCACCCAAATTTTATGTCATTTCAAATTCATTCATTTCAAATATTTCCTTCAAATCAAATCCACCCATCCAAATAAAATGTGATAATGTAATTGTATTGACAATTACCCAAGGGTACATGATGTGCCTGTTGGCTCTTCGATCCAAACTGGTGAGATTTTGTTTAAATTAGAAACCATAAAGCCAAATTTTTTATGAAAAAAAAAAAAATTACTGTTAAAGTCAGACCAGAAAAATAACAATAATTCCTCAAGAGTCAACTTCTTGTTTATGCTACGATGTGGAGGTAGGCATGACCACGATTCCAAAAGTGAGCTCGCAGGTTCCGGTTCCATAAAGAGTTGGAACTGGCGGTTCTGATCAGTTTTTCGATTCTGTCCAGTTCCGGTTCTAGTTTCGATCACGATTTCGATTTTGAATATTTTAAAGTAAATTTACATTTTGGATAATATTAAAAAATTCAATAAAAGCTAAGATGAGAAACAAAAAATTACATTTTATTTATATTTCAATTATAAACTTTGTTTTTGGAAAAAAAAAATACACTATTACATCATTTATCGAACCATTAAAAATTAAAGTAAAGATACATTTTAGATAATCCATACTAAAAGATAATCTAAATAAAAGTTAAATGTATCAATTCATTGGCGCTTATATATATATATATATATATATATATATATATAATTAATAAAAAGTAAAATGAGAAACAAAAATTTACATGTTCTTTATATGTCAATTATAGACTTTGTTTTTTGGAAAATAAAAAGTACAATATTATATCATTTATTGAACCATTAAAAATTAAAGTGAAGATACATTTTACGACATAATTCATACTAAAGGATAATCTAAAAAAAAAATTAAATACATTAAATATATTGGCCTATATATATATATATATTTATTTATTTATTTTTCCTTTTTTTTTCAGTCAATTCCAGTTTGGGAACCGCCGGTTCCCGATTTCGGTTTTAAAAAATAGAGAATCGGAACCGAAACTTTGTCTACAGTTCTGAATTTGATTCTGGTTCTAATTTCGGAACCATTGATTTTTAACCGTCCGATTCCGACGATTCCAATTTCAAAACCGGAACCATGGCAACCCTATGTGGAGGAAAAAGTTGTAAGGATACCGGAACTAAGCCGCTTGATTGATGACATGGATGACATCATCTGTCCAAAGCTTGTGGATACTATACACCATGAAGTAGTGTTGCTTTTAATTGAAAAATAGAAATTAAGGTATGATTTGATATTTATGTAATTTTTCCGAGGGGATTGAGTTTTTATCATTTTTTATATTTAATGATTTTAAATTCTAATAGAATACATATTCTTTTGCATGTTTCGTAACCATTAATGTCAAGTAGTTGCATTTTATCTTTTACATATTCTTTCTTTTTTTTTTTTGGTAGAAAATGCAATAATTCTCTACCAACCGCATTAGTTGCACAAAATTCAATAATTACACTTGCAGCAGCAGGCCGGGAGTAATATAAAAGCAGCTTATGCTTTCTTTGTACCAAATGCATATATAACGAGTAATATATAAAACTAAAATTTTCCAAAAATCCCAGTCCAAGGGGTTCCATAAACGAACAAAAGTTAATTAAGTCTAAGTATCTATAAAAGAAAACAAAAAATTAAGTGGCACTATGAGAAAAGCTTGCCTTTTGTAACTTATAATTTTTTATGGTTATAAAAGATAAGCTATTATTTTTTTTGTAACTTGTAAAAACTATAGCTTCATGTCACAAATAATGGAGGAACTTTTGTTTTAAAGTCGGAAAAGTACGATGACCCCTGTTTGATAGTCATAAATATTCACAAAGTGTCAAAAAAATTATTTGATGACTATTGACTATTAAATGGTGATCGTCCCTTATAAAATCACAAAATTATTTGTGATTATGGAGGTCATAACATCATTTATGATTTAAAAATATTAATATTTATGACTTGTATTGGATTTAGTGTCACACAAAAGAATGTTATATTTGTGTCTTCTAAAATAATACAAGTCACAACAGGTGCATTGAACTTGCTTTATAGTTGGATTTTCTAGGGTAGTAGAGTTCTTGTAAAATAAGCAATGTTTACACCACTATTTAGTGATAATGCCTTTTAGTAATTAGACCAAACTGAAAAATTTATAATGCCCACATTTTATTACTAGGCTATATTCTCTTATTTTTTCGCATAAAAAAAAAGAAGAAAAGGAAGTAGGTAAGTACATGTGAATGCCGACAAAACTTATAGTGATTATTAAACAACTACTAGACATTATTAATTATTTAATAATCAATGAGAGAAATTCATTTGAAATTAGTGTTCCACTATTTTGAATTTAGAATGAGCACTCGCAATCCACTATTTTACAAAATAAGGAGGTCATGTTTTACAAATTAGTTATTGAACAAGTTATTGATCCAACTATTAAATACTTAATATTTGCTCAATGACAATAATATATATATATATGGAAAATATTTAGGTAGACCTGATTTTTGCCCTCACCTGTAGATCCTGTGGTCAGGATTAAACCTTAAAAAATTTTGCTTACATCAGCTGATGTCATATATTCTCGAAAGTTTAATCCACACCACAGGGTCTATAAGTGGAATTGCATATATATATATATGTGTGTGTGTGTGTGTGTGAATGCTAGGGTTTGTCTACCCATCTTAGTAGGGTTGTTAAGGTCTTAAGAATGTCTGCTAAGACTCCAAAGTGCTGGGCTTGAATCCTTCAATTGTTGTTTTATCTACAAAAGAAAAAAGCATAAGAAAATTTACGCGGGCTTCAAAAGTTTTGACATGGCCTTATACTGAATCGCTATATGAATTGCCATGGGCCCATTCTGGTTGATGATTATACACTAAAGGTGATTAGCCCACAAGCATTGCACCTGAAATTCATTCCACAAAATATTGGTTTAAATTCTTGTATGAAATGATACCAATACGACAATGGTTTGTTAGCCCACATCCGAGATTCATTCAATAGAAAGTGAAAGACTTCCCTCCCCAAAAAATAAAAAATAAAATAATTCTCTTTTAGTTTGATTAATGTTTACGTAATCTTTATACTTCTGCAAATTTACAATCCATCCCTTTATGATTTTGAATTAAAGTTAAATGCAAATATTTCATTAAATGACTATTAGGAGTGGAGATGTTCAAATTCAACTCAACTCGAAAAATCGAACCAACTCGAATGAATTTGGAGTTATATGAATTGGGTTATCAATTTTTGTGTTACTTAGATTGAGTTAATCATTTCATTGCTGACCAAACATATTTTTTTGTAATGGATGATCCAACAATTATTTTTTTTCTCTTTTGGGATTTTTAACTCAAGTAATCCGAAAACTTGAGTAACCCATCCCAAACAATATTTGAATTAGGTTTGAATTTTCCAACTCAAAAACTTGAATTAAAAACTTGGCAACCCAATAACCCAACCCATGAATATCTCCGATTAAGAGGTTGGAAAAATTTAATTTAAAAGATTATTCAAGTCATTTTATGTATCTAATTAAAGTTAGTTATTACTAGACTTAGGATTATTTTTTACTTTTCTTATAAATACATTAAAATTTTTACTTTGCATCATTTTTTTTTTTTTTTGAACAAACAAAACTTGAACTAATTGTAAATTTCCAAATCATAAGGAAAAATATGAAAATTACTCCCTTGTAATTTATCAAAAAAAATAGAAAAGAAGTCAAAGACTCACAATTGTTTGAGAAGCATGATTTTTAATCAATAAAGAGAATTGACTTCGGCTTTTTTTTCCTCTTCAATGAATTGTCATAATTAATGTTGATTAAGATATTAACATATTATTAAGGTATTAGAAAATATTAAAGTGCTTTGGAATTGGCTGAAATCCAATGTTTTTCTTGGCCAAAAAGTAAAACGCGTTTACCAAATGAAATTTTACTTTCTCAAATCACCTCAGAAGATTCTTAGCCGTCTAAATTCTCATTTGCAAGTCCTATGCAAACTAGAATATCAAACTATAGGAAATTAATCCGTGGCTTTTCTTTCTTTTTCTCTTAAGAAACTTCTCTTTTTTCTTAATAAAAAAAAAATTAAAACATTTCGCAAACAAATTATCAAATTCCTCTTAAAAAAAAATTTATTTCCAAAAAACAAATAAATAAACATATTGGTTTGGAGTTTTTTTTTTATTTTATTTTAAATTTCCAAATTTTTCCCAATAGCGTAGTCTTGCTTGCATTCGCCGCATAGGTGTTCATACCATCCCTCAAACCCCGTTTCCGCCCCCTGCTGCCATAAGTGTAAGACGAAGAAGACCTAAAACAACGTTATAATTTGGAATATATATGAACCAGCCGCATGATTCTATTATTATTTGCACCAACTCTTCGTAGAAAATGCTCGTTGCCGATCTCATGTCCCCTCGCCGCCGGTCGTTAGTCCTTTTTACGTCTCTTTCTATTTTTACCCTCTCTTCGCCATGTCAAGGTCCGTTCTCCCCTCTTTCTTCTTCGGCTTCCAATTTTATTTTTTTTATTTTGGTTATTTATTTGAATATCTATCATCTCCCATTTTCTGGGAAGGTTTTCCTTTGATAAATTATTTATTGCAATTTTTGGTCCACCCCAAAATTTGTATTTAAAGGACTTTTTTGTAATAAATTATGTGATTGATTATATATGTTTACAATGACAGCTTTGCTCAGATTGGTTTATGGGTCTGTAAAATATGCGATTTTTTTTTGGTATTTCAAAATTAGTACTAGTCAATCAGGATTTGTGCTGCATATTTGGCCAAAAAAAATAATAAATCAATGTGGTACTTACAACTTGATTTTTCGTGCCTTTTTGCGAAAGAAAAAGAACCCCATTTGAGGGGTATTATGGTCGAAAGACTCGAAACTAGATTGATAAGAGATTATACTGGGTGGGCTTCATGTGTGTGTGTGTGTTTGTTGCTGAAGTGATTCAACTCTGCCAGCATAAGGGTAAAAGTTTTTGACTCTGTTGTTGGGAAATGCAGATTCTTGACCTTTAGGAATATTAGGAGAGTTGCACAATCTTTAAGGCAGAATCAGTCGACCACTTTTTATTCAGGAGGCTCGCTATTTGGGCAGCTCGTTAGACCTGGATTTCGTTCGCCTAATTATAGGTTATACACACATTATGTATTTCCTGCTAGAAGACCGGTTTCATCCACATTGCTGGGGGCTAGAAAACAGTTCCATACTGGGTGTGGCTCTCTCAAAAGCTTTTCAGCAGTTCCACAGGGTAAAACACTAGCACAACAAGCGCAACTTGCTTGGAAGAGTTTTGCCCAGAGGTCTTCTACGCGAACGTCGCAGCCTATCAGTAAGATTGCTCAGGCTGTTAGCTTAGCATTGAGCCGTTCTTACTTTGTCGTGCCGGGAATATTTGCTATTAACTGGATAGATAGCGTGTGGAAGAAATGTAGCGTTGGCACAAGCCCCTACAGATGTCGATCTCTTTGACCCAAAGAATACAATATACATGCGTGCCCAGGATGGGCATGTCTTTGTTGTCTCATTGATCCTCTCTGTTTTAGAAGGGGTTGTTTTGTTGCTGAGAGCTCTGTATTTGGCAATTCTGTTTTCACCAAGCATTGCCATGGCTCCTTTTGCGGATTCTTTTGGACCTCAGTATAGGAAGCTTTGGCTTCAGGTTGTCCATCAGACACTTGAACGAGCAGGTCCTGCTTTCATAAAATGGGGCCAGTGGGCTGCTTCACGGCCTGATCTCTTTCCTACAGATTTATGTGCTGAGCTCTCCAAGCTTCACAGCAAAGCACCTGAACATAGCTTTGCCTATACCAAAAAGACTATTGAAAAGGCTTTTGGTCGTAAGCTGTCGGAAATCTTTGATGACTTTGAGGAGATACCTGTAGCATCGGGAAGCATTGCTCAGGTGCACCGAGCTTTAGCACTTTAAAGTACCTTAATTGTGGTCATCAGGGCAAGCCTATGATGGTAGCTGTGAAGGTGAGGCATCCTGGAGTTGGTGAATCAATTAAAAGAGATTTTGAGATAATCAACATAGTGGCAAAATTATCGAAGTTCATTCCCACATTGAATTGGTTGAGATTGGATGAGAGTGTTCAGCAATTTGCTGTTTTTATGATGTCTCAAGTTGACCTTGCAAGAGAAGCTGCACATCTGAGCCGCTTCATTTATAATTTTCGGAGATGGAAGGATGTCTCTTTCCCGAAGCCTGTGTATCCACTAGTACATCCTGCAGTGTTGGTGGAAACCTTTGAGCAAGGGGAAAGTGTTTCACACTATGTTGATGGGCTTGAGGGGCAGGAACGACTTAAAAGTTCGCTTGCTCACATTGGAACTCATGCACTTCTGAAGATGCTTCTGGTAACATATTTCATTTATTATCCATTCCATCTGCATTGTATTTTTGTGCCTTCAATAACAGCATAGGGTAGTGTAGTTAACTTTGTAGCTCAAGGTAGTTTAATTGTATCTTTTTCTGTTATAGAATGTCGTGAGCAGAAGGATCTTTCGATTAATTTGTTTGATTCTGTTAAAAATCAGCAAAATCTGATAGCACCTATCTCAGTTCTAATTTTCATGAGAAATTGCAGGGATTACTTCCAACTGCTCCCTCAAAACACGGTAAGTGTTTCTTGTGGAGTTTGGGGAAGGGGGAGGGGTAAGAATGTGTCTTTCGTCTGGTAGTAGTTCTTGTTTTGGACCAGGGGCCACTTTGTGACAGCATGGTGCAGTGACCCATTTTGTGTGTTATAAAGGCATCTGATTATTTTTCATTTTTATTTTTGTCTTTCAGTGAAGGTCACCAAAAATCAGATACTGTAGACACATTTACAACTTTTGTAAACACAAATTAGAGAAATGTAAACACTACCAAAAAAAAAAAAAGAAATCACAGCAGCAGCCGCCGATCCTCTTGTTTTTGAGAAATTTTTTTCAGTTCTGTTCCAGGTAGACAACTTCATCCATGCTGATATGCATCCTGGAAACATCCTTGTTCGGGTAGCTCAGAGCAAGCCTTCTCGGAAGCGCCTTTTCAAGTCAAAGCCTCACGTTATTTTCATTGATGTAGGAATGACTGCTGAACTTTCTAAAATTGATCGAAGTAATCTATTAGAGTTTTTCAAGGCTGTTGCTCGTCGGGATGGTCGAACAGCAGCAGAGTGCACTCTTAGATTATCGAAGAAACAGAACTGTCCCGATCCACAGGCCTTCATTCAGGTAATCACTGTAAATATTTGATGTAGGAAGTTGTATGTGTCTTTACTTAGTCTCTTTGTTGAAAGCTGGTTCATCAATCTTCAGGCTGGACCCATTACTATATTGTTTTTCATGTAGTTTGCTAAAGTAACTAACAATTATAAATTGCACCAGCATGTATTATGAATTTAAGAATCCAGGTAGGTTATTCCTTCAACACCTTCCCTCAACCTCTTATTCCTGGCATCATTTCAATACCCCTGGTTTCACTATATTTGGTTTGTTTGCCTCTTTAAATTTTAATACCCCTGGTTCATTAAAATAGATGATTGAATGAAAGGTGATGTGCATTGGAGTGGACGAAGTTTTTACTTGTGTTATGTAAAAAGGCTTGAATTATTCTCTTGACATTTTTGGCTTATTTACCCTTTTAATCATCTGGCTTTTAACAGGAAGTAAAACAGTCATTTGATTTTTGGGGTACTCCAGAAGGAGATTTGGTTCATCCAGCTGATTGCATGCAGCAATTACTCGAGAAAGTTCGGCGTCACAGAGTAAACATTGATGGCAATGTATGCACAGTGATGGTGACGACTTTGGTTCTTGAGGTACAGTTTTTCTTTTCATCATCATCTATTTTGTGAGCCACACATGGTTAATAGAGGATGCTAAATGGACTGCACACTCTTATTTGCTCATTGGCAACTCATAGTTTTGTGCTTGTGAAACACTCGGGTATTGGAAGGACTAGTTAAGCTGCTCTTATACTAAAATGTGATTAGTTGCTTGAGCAAATCTACTTCCCTTTCCCTCCCGCCAACCCAGCATTAACCACACCCAAAAAAAAAAAAAAATGGAGGACTAGTGCATAAAACCTTTTCATGTTCTTGTTTTCAAATTAGAGTTCAGAATAATTCCTTTTATTATCCTTGTATTATGTTAAATGGCTTGATTTATTATCTCTATATTCTTTTTATTTCCTGGCAATCTGACATGTTAGGGGAGAGAGCTAATAATCATGTAGCATATGCACCTTAGGTGTTAGCTTTGAATTTCACCAACACCCTTGGCAACCAATTTGTATTTGTATTTGTATTTCAAGATATATACCTCAATCACTGACACGAAACATGCTCATTCACATGCTTATGGGATTATGGGCTTTTGGCGCAACATTCCTAACTGATGCTGGTGCTGGCGAGCTGTTTTTTTCTTATGCGTGTGTTTTCTTTTTTATTTTGCTTTTGTTTTTTAGAGCATGGTGGGGACTGGGGAGGGTTGAATTTTAAGAAAGTCAACAACTTCATTGTAAACACTGTTGTAGCCATTATAATGAGCCCTGTAATTTGATTCTTTAGTTCCATTTACGCTTGTGATTTTCTGTAATAGGGTTGGCAGCGGAAGCTCGATCCAGATTATGATATAATGCATACACTTCAGACGCTTCTACTCAAAGCTGACTGGGCAAAGTCACTCTCTTACACGATCGAAGGACTTATGGCTCCCTAAGAAAGTCCTTATCCATTGCTTATATAACAAAGCAATTCTTTTAATGGCTGAGAACGCCGGTTAATGTATATCATCTTACAAAGTAGTATTCCCTTGATAGTATCTACCTAGACCTTTTTTTAATTAGCCTAAACGTGTGCTATGTCACAAATTTTGTAATACAAAATTCTGTTTTCAAAGATATTGACCTCAACAAGTCTCCAACCACAGCAGAATGAAGAAATAAATTACATCTTTTGATTTTCATTCTTTCACTTGTGTCTTCATTTTTTTTTTCTTTTTGGCAACTAAAAATGGAGACAGAATATGCATCTGTTGCCCAATGGACATGTTTATGGTTTTATCATTTTCCCTCTTTGTATTTCGATATTTAACTGAATCTTGTAGTTCGAATATCAATTCACTTCCAATGGTCAGGGAACGGCTGGAAACTGCTTGTAACCACCACACAATCTTGTTTTATAGCACTCTTTTTTCCCTCCGTGTGTACGGTGCTATATTGGAACACCAGCATGGTTAAAAGTCGCATCCACGTCGATTTCGGATCGATATCGTACATAAATTTGTTCAAAATCATAAAAATCATAAAGTTATAAATTAGTTCTACTGCATTAACTAAACAAAAATAAATTTTATACTGTAATTTATAATTTAAGTCCAAATTTTTAGAATGTATTATAGTCCAAAATTTTAGAATGTATATAAACTAAAATGACATATCGGTATCAAATCTAGAAAGGTTATTCTAAATGTGACTTATTCGAGTGTTTAAACAACAGTGTAGGACTGATTGCTTTGAGAAAGGTATTTTGTTCAAGTTAATGCAATTAAGAATGTGTCAGGTTAAACCATTAGTCATGAAGCAGCTTAGTAACAAGTTTTTTAGGATTTTTGTACAGGATAAATGCACTTGTTTCCTTCAAGTTTTTATCGATGTTTCGTCCAAAACTTTCCAAAACTCAAGAAGCAATTTGTCAACAGAATATACAAGTCAATATTCATGTAATCTAAATAGCAATTTGAACAGTAAACTCAGGACTAAGATTTAGCAGGGTAAAAAGAGCACTAAGATTTATCTATAGAAGAGAAATGGCGGGGTACAAAGAACAGAACAAATTATTCATTTTCGTATACTATCTTCCTTTATCACCTCTGTGCTTCTCTCTGGTGAAATGCAAAGGCAAAACTCCACCTCGTTTTGTTTTTGGCTGTTCAAACTGCAGAAGATTAGGTTTCAAAGTAAATGTCAACTTTTCGAAGATTTCCAATAATACATATCAACGAAATGGAAATTGGATATGTTTTAATAGAACCAAATTTGAAAACAATTCTAACAAGTGTAACTGTATACCTATCACAACACCTAAAGGAAGTAATTGCTTATATTCCCACATCTGCACCCACTATTAGGAACAGGCAAAATATCCTGAACCTACAGGCAATCAAATCATAACCTGCTTAAGAGAAATTTAGATACCAGAAGAGCCAAAGGTCAAAACACGTGTATGTAGAGCTCAAATTTAAGTTCCACTACCTCCTAGTTGATATGCAATGGACATTTGCCATCTCAAACCTATGATGCACCGCAATGCACAGTATGCACCATCTAGATTGGATGTTAGTTCCCACTTGTGTATTATAAAGGGATTATCTGTCACTGCAATATAATAAACAAGAAGTATCACATATGTGACAAACCAAAACCCCAAGAGAGAAAGGAAAAATAATTGTACAAGGAAGAAAATACCATCTTCAGACTTGATTTATACCCCTTGGCAAAAACCCATATCGAATACTAGGGTATGAATGAGAGATGTGGTGAACATCAGCACTACAAGTTTCTCAGCTAGAAAAGCTTGCCAGTTGTCCTGAATTTAATAGAGTTAGCTAACAACTGAAGAAAAAGTATTCGTATCAAACTCAACAGCCATTTACATGAATTAGCACCATTCTGTCTTCTTCACATATTAAGTAATTATAGAAGCAAACATCTCGTAATAATCTAAACATTTTTTCTTTGACCGAAATGCATTCTAAGTCGAACGGAATGATAGGCATTACCTAACAAATGAACCTTGAATGGTAAATTGGGAATAGAAGAGAAGATTCAGAATCACCATTAGACATTGGAGAATTTTACTGTGACATTACTCTGTTATAAGAAATAAGATAGCATATGTTTCCCAAGCAAACTTACGCTGTGCAGATTAGTTTTTGGATTTCTTCAATGGCTGCACTGATACCATATGCTGTCATCTTCCTAACCTGATAATGACCCATTTCTTGTTATTTTTCTGTTATTGCATGAAGTTCAAATGTAACAGAAATTAATTAGTAGTGAGTTTGATGCAAAGTCACCTCCAACACTTTTTCTCTAGCTTTGTGGCGTTTTGGAAGTAGACGGATTTCATCAGCCAAACGAATGCATTCAGTTGTATTTTCAGGTGAAATGAAATCTATGACTATATTGACACATGACTGCAGATTAAAGGATGATATACATATATTTAGAAACACTGGGAAAGAACTCTTTCATATCAAGGTTCAAAACTGATAAAACAAGTATCACACATAATACAGTGTTCAAATGAAGAAAATAAGAAAAAAAAAAAGAACTTCGACATATTATCCACTACTAGCAATACTATCGAAATGAATATTATTTATCATGAGAAAATTTGATAGTGCAACTGGAATCATATTTCACAAACAAACCAAGCCTTATTCCCACTAAATAGGGTCGTGTGCATGAATCTTGTTACGCCATTGTGCTTTGTCATATAGACCATATTCTCCTAGATGGGCTATATCTTCCTTACAAGTTACCACCGAGTCTTTTTCAGTCTCCCCTACCCCTCTTATGTTAATTATTCTCTCTAAAATCTACTCACTTGACAGGCGCTTCTACTAGCCGTCTTAACACATGACTTAACTACCTTAAGCGTGTTTCTCTCATCTTCTCATCAATTGGTGCTACTCCAAACTGGAATCATATTTATCATGAGAAAATTCGATGGTGCAACTGAGATGTAAAACATAAAACCATACAGAGCACAAACATAAGATGTTTTCCCAATTATATCTGCCATATGGGAGTGAATAGTTTCAAATGGCACCTTTAGTTTTCTAATCTGATATGGACATCCTGCCGGAATCATGATAGCTTCTCCTGGGTGTTGCTCAAAGGTCCATGGTTGAACATCTGAAAACAGTGAAAAGGTCCACAATTAGGAACTGTTTAAATTTTAGCAAAAGGAGAAGAACAAAAACTTACCAAATTCAGGTGGCAGCTCCTTAAGCCTCATCTTGTGATACGGATCGAGGAAGAAATTTTGATCAAGAATTGGATGAACCACCTGAAATAGACACGAACTACATAACCAAATTGCTCTTATATTCTTCACCTTAATTTCAAAAAGCTTTACTCTCAGAATATATTACATGCTTTGTGTAGCAGTAGGCAGAACTGAATTCATCAGAATGCCTCCTAAGGTATTCCAGAAGCTTTGGGACGTCTTCTCTGCGAAAAATATCCCATTGAGCACCACAAGAATTGGCTTCATTTTCACAGGAAGAACTAGTGCTCTCCATATCCTTAAAGAAACACTCATCATCTGAATCTTCAGATCCTTGAATGTTTCCAGAGCAAAGCATTGAGGCCTCAGAATCATATTCAGACTCATTTTCAGAATCAAGGGACATAGTTCCATTTTCAGAACATGATATTTGTCCTTTTATTGAGTTTCCATTTTTAGAACATGATATTTGTCCTTTTATTGAGTTGCCAGAGTGTAAAAAGGGCACTTTCGCAATCCCATCAGGTAAGCTTAACCTTTCTCCGATTGTGTCTTGCAAGCCTGATTCTTCACTTTCTTCACTATGCAAAGATGATTTTCCTTTCACTTCATTTGAGTTGCTTCCAGATTGAACATTATCTTGATTCTTGTTCTTTTTGATGGACTGCAAACAATCTCGATCCTTATACTTCTTCATTAACATTTTAATCTTCTTGAACTGTTCACTGGTAATTGGAACATCTGTAGCACATGCAAGAATATTAACCTGAGATAAAAAAAAGCAGATAGAATTAGTTAAAATACCTTTATGACTTTAAAATAATCCTACCCTGATGTGCAAGCTAGTAAAAAATCAACATTTTACAGTGGAAGTTTGACTTGCAGCTATATATAAAATATTGATATCTTTTCATGCCCTTCTGCTTTTAATTAGGTCAACCTTACTGCAAGACGCCCAAGGAAGTGACACAACTGTCATGGACATTCTAAATAGCATATCAGCTCTATATAGCTCAATTAGTTCTTCAACACAAGATATACATAATGCATGTACATATAGACTAAAACAAGGGTTTCCTGAGCAGAAATCATGAGATGAATCTATTTATCTTGTCACAAATGTCACCAAGCTGTAAACTAGGTTTAACTAATCCACTAAAGATGAGAGTTTTCCACAGTGATGAAAGGTACTAGTAGCAAATTATGTTGTTGGTTTAGAAGCCTCATGACCAACAAAAGGGCTATGAAAGGAAAAAGAACTTCGAACATACTGGAGAAAATAATTTTACCACATCATTTGAGTCATAGCAGAGCTTTGTCAAAAAATCAGCTTGAACGAATTCCTCAGAGGCACCGCATGAAATATGGATACAAGGACCAATTTCAGGCTTGGGTGTTTCTTGTGGCAACTTGACAGCTAGGTTCAGAAGACCAGAAATTGGATTTACATACTCCTGAAGTGGTAAAGCATGCAAGATCTCAGCATAATGAGAAGGAAATTGCTCTCGCTAAATAAATGGGACGAAAGCCAGGCTTTAATCTTCAGGGTCTGATGCCGAACATTTACATGCACTCCCTCCCCCATTGACCCCATGAATATCTGTTTGGCAGAAGTTTCTACCTGGAAAAGGAAATAATACTGTAAGTGACAAGTTTACCTTCATATAAAGTAAGGCATTGAGATGTTTGTCTGAATTCAATACCACATTAAATATACTATAAGTACCACAAGAAAAGCAGGATCCATGCAACAAAGACACAAGAAGAGTCAACTATCATAGCAGGTCTTCCCTTTATAATAATAGCAAGCCTCCACTAAAAGGAGCATGGAACCAAGTTAGCATGATATAACAGTCTGGCAATAAACTTGAACATTTTTGTGTTCTTTCCAGTGGTGGGCTTCATTAAAAACAGAGAGCAACCTCACAATTATCAAAATATGATCACAGACCCACTCTTTACAACCCCACATCTGCCCAGAAACCAAAGTTGAAAGGATGACCGAAGGAAAAAAGAAACAGAAGAAAGTAAATGAGGAGGAAACACAAGAACAAAGTCCATAATCCAGTAAGATAAACAAATTTCATGTTTGCCATTTCCGCAGCCAAATGAATAGAAGGCCTCGTGCAGTATTCCTTGGTATGAGGATTGTTCTTCCTTCCAGAAATGCATTTCATATACAACTTAGAGTGCTATACACAAGAAAATCCATGGTAAAGAAAACTAGCAAAATTGAGTAAAATAGTATCCTACAGATGCAACTAAGCAGCTCTTTTAAAAAAGTATCCTACAGATGCAACTAAGCAGCTCTTTTATTCATTCAAATCATGCAACCACATATCCTATTAACCTCCTGGCATCAGACTTCTTAGAACTCCAGCTGCCAATCTTCAATATTGCAATTACACATCCTTCCAAAGTTATTATAACTGACAGTGATTAATATTAGCTACCACAACAGTTGCCAAGTATTTTTGCGGGTGTCTATGATGTTATGAGAGAGAAACTAAAACATCTGACCTCACACCAGTCCAAGCAAGTAGCTTCTTTAACCGCCCCATTCTTGTTTTGAGATTTAGAACTTGTTTTTTCAAGATAAGTGCAGAACATTACAACTGGATCCCAATTCAGAATAGATGTTGCTCGAATAACATTTCGAACTATAACTGGATGACCTTTGGCCCAGTGCTGCTGGAAGTGTCGAAGCTTCTCCTTATTTAAATCATTTAAAGTGGGACAGTAAAGAAAGTTATCATTAGGCTCCGCTCTCTTAGCCAATTTTTGCAGCTGGTTTTCACCGACTTTATTGTCAGTTCCTTCGCACAATGATTCACAAGAGCACACATCTGAAGTTTCTGGAAATTCATAACTCTGAAGCAGTCCTTCTGCTCCAGCTTCCAGCTCTTTCATCCAGCTTAAGGGGAAAATGCTTCTCAAATCAAGGTTCCTCTCACCACACCCACCAAAATCTGCTGGAGGGCAAAAAACACTGCCATCAGAAGAAGCTTCCAAGCTCTCTGATGCAGTGATGAGGGAGATAAAATAGGCATCTTGCAAGGACCACTGCTAGAAGTGCTAATTTTATTTATCTTCCACAGCACATGATCAGTTGACGAACAGCTTTCCTTTTCATTGCAACCTTTGCCTCGACAAAATTCCCAGCAACAACTTAAGCAGAGATTATATGAACAGTTTGCACAACTTCTATGGTAATCCAAAATGGAAGTTTTGCAGTTATTGCTGATCCAGAATTGAGATCACCGTATACAAAAGAACACATAGAAACCAGTTATATACAGTCTTTAAATGAACTAAAGCAGTCAAGCTCTAGAGAACTTACCAGCAATGTAACTTCTTGCAACCTAGCTCTGACTGCTGAATCTGGACTTTTGATGGAACTTCCCCTGTTGCATTAAAAACTTAAAACTAGGTGATCAATGCCTCAATTCACTACTTGATTTGAGAAATAATCAAATATACCAGTAATCATAGCCTCCATCTCAAGCTCCATGCCCTGGTCTTGAAAGTTTATTTGTTTAAGCAGAGGAAAAAGCATAGAGATGAGATAATGAAGTAGTTGCATTTTGTCATTCTTCCTTTTATCCCTGTAAAACTCCTGAGAAAGGTTGCAGATCAAGAGAATGCATGAGTTGTCAAACTATATGCATGTTCCATATCACAGTTTAAGATCTCTCATGTCAAACCTTATTATTGATTTCCTTTGATTGATGTTTTCTGCAGATCCTACAGCTGCAAGTTCCACGACAAACAGGGCACTCTACCTTGATCTCTTTCTTCTCGAAGTATCTGAGTACATTTATTTGGTATGACATCAAGCTTTATTCAAGTTTTGGTCACAATTCTAAATATTAACATAGAAATGGGAAATATTACAAGTGCAAAGATGGGAGTTCAGATAGAAATAAAACATTTCCTGTCAAGTTCAGTTGTAGCTGTAAAATGGGGACTCAATCTAAAGGAATGCACAATATCATATATGGTTCTGGAACAGAATAGAGTACAAGTGGACTAGAGAGTTCCACAGTATAACCAGTGGCAACATTCTAACCAAACCAGGCATCAGCTAGTCCTCTTTCCCATAGCAGAAAGAAAATGTCCAGTTCTAACAACAAAGTTTAAATACGGAAAATTTACCTATTAATCACTCTATTTTTTAAAATTCTCTTAAAGGCCTATTTGCAGCAGTCATTGAGTCAACTACCAATTGTTAATGCAAGGACCAAACTGCTGCTATCCTTACCATGTTACATCCAAATTCGTTAATCTAATGATCTAATCAAATACTTAGAAGATAAATCATAAGCAGCTGTCAATAAAGAACAAAATCTAAGTTCTAGTTCTCTATATATACCAGCTCAGGCATACCTAATCTGAAAACCATCTTGCCCTCAGTAGTTCGATATCTTCCTCAATTATTGTTTCAGTAATCAAATGCATTAATCTTTACCAGTTCCCAATAAATGAAATTCCTTTTATATGCGGGCTATAAATTTTGCTTTTTCTTAAATATACTAGCATTACTACTTTTATAAGGTAATCCATTAATCACACATCCTACTCGATTTGTATTTACACAAATATCTTTTGTCAAGAATGTATGATCTTTATCAACAAAAAATGCACGAGAATAGTAAGTAAAGATCAAATCAAACATCACACATAAACCCAAAATAATTTCAATGTACAAATTAGGTAAAAGGGTGAATGAAAGAACACACCTTTCTTTAATACAATCCCCACAAAAGAAGTGGTTCCTACATTTCAAACACTTGATCAAATTACACCCTATGTTATTCCTCCTACACCAATGGCATTTCTTCATTTTCCTCA
Organism: Cinchona pubescens; assembly: GCA_025175665.1. NCBI lineage: Eukaryota > Viridiplantae > Streptophyta > Magnoliopsida > Gentianales > Rubiaceae > Cinchona > Cinchona pubescens. Next base: position 620,063 of record JANKKI010000321.1, read on the forward strand.
AATAATCCGCAGCCGGTACAACCTTTTTACAAAAAATTAAAAACCAATAAAGAACAACTCAGATTACACCAATTCAACTGAAACATAAAAAAATCAAATAACATAATTTAAATTCAATGAAAACAACCTGCATTGTACTAATTGGTAAAGGTTCTATGTTCTTAGATCGAAAACTCCTCCGAGAATTCGACAACATCTGGTTATACAATCCAAACCCCAAATTCACTCCGATTTTAACATCAACACCTTCATCACCACAAGCATTGTTGTCTACATTTTTACACGAAATCGCCATAACCCCATAAGGCAACACCCGAGTCAACTCAGTCTCACCATTCAACTCACTCTCCTCCTCATTTTCCTTCCTCTCCTTCTTCTTCTCCACTTGCCTTTTCAAGAACTCCCTAATCAACTCCAAGTGCAAATCCCCTCTCTTCAATTTCATCCTCCTTAAAGCCTCATCCAACACCTCCGAAACGCAGCGTTTCTGCCGCTTCTTCGCCGCAGCCATTTTCGACGGAACCCTAATTCTCTCCCCATCTTTCTTCTTGATTTTCTTGCTTTTCCTCTCCAATTTCAGGGACTCCGGCACTTTCTGCTTCAACTGCCGGCGCCGGCCTTGAAGATAGTGAATATGACAAAGCTTCTTCCCATCCACCACCCTCCGTGTACACCTCCATTGCCGCCCGTCCGTTCTCCGGCACCGTAGTGAATTCATCCGGCGGAATCTCCTCCTTTTTAACCATTTAGAAAAACCCCCCAAACAAAAAAAAAAAAAGATCAGATTTTTATTTTTTTTTTGGCAGAGAATCTAATAGTACTATTACTGAATCTGATGAGTAGGGTTTTGGACGGTGGGATTGTGTGGTTTTTAGTGTGTGAGTGTGTGTTTTGAAAAGGGGAAGAGTGAAGACTGTCAGGCACCAATCAATTTTATTGGACTGTCAAAAAATTGTCATAAATCCAAATCTGTTTTTTGTACAGCTTTTTATACAGTATCTGATGCATGCGTGGGGGCCATTTTGCTGTTTTATTTATTTATTTATTTGTGATTTATTGAAAATTTGGTGAAAGAGATTTCAAGAATTGGTGATTTATGATGGAAATATTGGATGATGGGGAAAGGGATGTTGAGTGATGTGAAAAGACTGTTTAGAAAAATATATGGGTAGTAGTTCAAGAAATGGAAGAAATTTGAGATGGAATCTTGGAAAATCGGGGTGGAATTTGTGGATCAGTTTGGTGTTTTTTTTTTTATCTTTCTGTGGTTTCTTGAAATTTTCATCTGTGAAGATAATTTATCAGACAATCAATGCACAGTAGAAAAGATGTCAAGATTGGTGGTATGGTGCTTTATTTTTTTAGGGTGAATTTTGTTTTAAGTTTGTTTTTGGTGATTGGTGATGAAAATCTTGAAAGTAGTTTGGATAGTAATTCAAGAAATGGAAGAAATTAAGATGAAAATCTTGAAAAATGGTGTGGAATTTGGAAAGGTGTGATGTTTTTAATTGGAATACAGTGTCTTTTGTGCATCAGGATGATTTTTGTTTTTGGAATGTGGAAATCTGTTGAGAAAATGGAGGGAGGGTTGCATTGAATTTCTGATAAGAGCAAAAGTATATATAGGAGATCCTAGTAAAGTGGGGGCAGATTTCTGAGTCATGATGATTTTAGTTTTAAGGATCAGATAAGGAACAACATAAGACCTAATGGTAATGGAATTGACATTTGGTATTTGGTATGTAGCAGTAGTTGGCCGCATTTTGCAGTAATTGTGGATTTTGGGCAGGAAATCAAATGTGCATTTTGCAGCAAATTTGCATTTTGGGCTCGATTGGAATACAAATTACTAAGCAGCTTTGCCCGAGTATTCAAGATTTTCTTGTCTCACAATACTCCTAGTGCCTCTTTCCTTTTTCAATTCCTGAAAAAATTCAGCAGATATATTTATGTGCAATTTTTCATGGATATGTTTTGGGTATTTGAGGTCCTTTTGATGATTTATGATGAAAATATTGGATGATCTAAAGATGGATGTTGTGTTGAGATGTGAAGAGCATTTGAATAATAGTTCAAGAAAAGGAAAAGGATAGCATATTCTTGATAATGTGAGGGAAAAGTATGATGAATATATTTGGAGGTCTCTTTTTAAGGATTAATAAGTTGTTTCCTGGAAAGGTGATTTTTTGTTTTTAAAGTATATAGATTTGATTGATAAAACAGAAAGGTTCCAACTCAGTTGCATTTTTTTAATTGAGATGAGCAAAGGTATCAAATTTTTGTAAAGGGGCATATTTCTGAATTGTGATCTTAGTTCTAGAGATCAGAAGATAAATGCATTGTACAAAGCAGTAGTAGATAGTAGTACTTGGCTGCAATTTGCAGTAAATGTACATTCTGGGCTTTGGCAATCGCATGGCATAAATATATAGCACGACGTATCAGTCTCATTAACGTGCAATTTTGCAGCAAATGTGAATTTTGGGCTTGTGCAGTCTCGCTAGAGAAGCAAGTGGGTGACAATCGGTATCAATACGTCACCTATTGCTAATATGTTATTACACTCTTTGTATACTCCTATATATATATATACTGCTAGCAAATGAGTAGTTATAAGTCAATGAACATGTGGCAAAGGAGTGAGAGAGGGTTTGAGACATTTATGGAAGGATGATTTTTTGTTTTTGAAGTAAATAGGTTTGATTGATAAAACAGAAAGTTTGTTGCATTAATTTTTGAGACCATTGACTTGTAATGCAGTTTGAGCAAAGCTTTCAAACTTTTGTAAAGGGACAGATACTTGAGATTTTGGTTATAGAGATCAGAAGAAAAATGCATTGTACAAGGCTACAAGCTAGTAGATTGGCAAGTGGTTGGCTGCAATTTGCAGTGAATGTGCATTTTGGGCTTTATCAGTCTCATGGCATAAATATATAGCACAATGTATCAGTCTCATTAAACGTGCAATTTTGCAGCTCATGTGCATTTTGGGCTGAAGCAGTCTCACAAGAGAATCTAGTAGACGACGATCAGCAAAAAATCCTTTTTTATAATCCACTCCATATTTAAGAGAATCTAATGAATGACGATTGAGAAAAAATTTTTACTACTCATTTTATAAATGTAGAGTATGTATTAGTAAATCATTTGAAAAGTACTGAGATACTATACTTGTCAGTTATTTCAACAGTTATCTTCTATTACGGAACAAGTATTACAGAGTTATATTACGGAATAAGTATTACACAATTACTCAACGATTAACATAGGTCAGTATCCAAACAAACAACTACAAATAATTTGCCCGAGTATTTTAAAGTTTTTATTGTATAATCATCCTCTTATAATGCCTCTTTTTATTTCAATCCTTGGAAGATTTCAACAGATATATGCATTTCAATGCATGCATGCAGTAGACGGGAAACTGCTGATGTATCACAATAGGTTTATGATGCAAAAGCCCATTTGGCTTTTGAATCATTACAGAATTCTGTTAAATTTAACTAGAGACTGGAAATAGGCAAATTAAGCATTAGGACAACAATCCAGATCACATAGGAGAAATGACGCAAGACCTGACGATTCATTATAAGCCCGTCATGCATGCTATGATTAGATGCTCATGCTTAGGTTCATTTTAAGTAGTAATTATGTCTTAATTATCACCATACTGGTTTGCTAAATAATTATCACATCTTCTTGTTAGAAATTAAAATTGGAAATTGGACAAATTAAATGGCCAAGGTTTAATTATCTTTGGAAACAGTTTAATGGTTGGCTTATCCGAACTAAGTCTTTGTTTGAATACCGTTAAATGTATTCCATGTATGAATAATTTAATTTAGATTTCAATTTCTCGAATACTCCTTATTTTATGAGAGGTAGAATTTTAATTTTTTTAAGAGGGTGATAGATTTTTCTAAAACAGTTATAAATGAGTTGTGATTTTTGTGATTATAAAGAATGTGGTTTGATAGTCATCCGAATAAGCCTTTTGTCATACTTATCCGGATTTATTTTAAAATGCTTTAGAAATTGCAGTTTTATACAATGACAAATGATACCACCGACAAAAAGGAAAAGCTGCTAGCAATTACATAGCATATCCTGCTCCTGCATATGAAGTCCATAGAAATAAATTTCCTTTTAATTAAATTGATATCATATGGAAGCTTTCAGTTTTTATGACTGAATGAGCACAAAGAAATCAATTAGTAATATCGTGATATGATACAGTTCAAATTTGAAATTGATCATGACCAAACAGTGAAACACATACAAGTATGTACGTACATTTAAGCAATGCATCCCCTATCCAAAGTTTATCATGCATTAATTTGATGTTCCTCAGAAAATAGAAGCCTAGAAACCGGAATATTCTGGTTTTGGTTTTCCTTCAGTTAGTATTTGCACTACAGCTTAATGTGTTCTTGTATTTATTATTTCTATAGTATTCTTTAACGTTATTTTAGGAGGTTTTGACCTAATCCCATATTTATTTCTTGCACTTTATTCTAATGAGACGGATATTCACCCCCACCAGATTGGTGGTTCCCCCAAAAAAAAGAAAAAAGAAATGCATCCCATATATGCATGGGTTGCAAGATTTTCTAGTCTCACCACCCTAATTAATAATGCATTTTTTTTTCTTTTTCATTTTCAGTCCAGGCAAAATTCAGCAGATCGATATATGCATTTTCATGCATGTAAAGATGCATTGGCAAGAAATGATTGATACCACAGGCTTATGGGTTATGATGCAAGATGGCTCATTTGGAGTATAATTATAGTACTAGAAGACACAAAATTAGGCTAAATTACCTTACTCCAACATGTAATTATTTATCAAGGTAGGGCTATGATGCAAAAAGGGCCCATTTGTCATTTTAATTGTTACATACTTCTGCCAATTTTGAAGTTGTGAAATTTATCATATGGAAAGAAGCTTTCAGTTGTATCATTGAATCATGAGCCCAAAGAAAACAAATAATTTCGTGAAATATGTTAAATAATTGAAATTGATCGTGACAAAATAGATTATTAATGATTTTTTACTTTTTAATCCAGGCAGAATTCAGCAAATATATGCATTTTCACGCATGCAAGAAATCCCGCTGGCTGAGGCTTAGCACAGGGGCAAGAAATGAATTTTAGCACCGGCTCATATATGGCAGTAGCGGAGCTAGGATTCAAGTGTAGGGACACTATAGTATGAGTTTAAAATAAATAAATTTTTATTTTTATACAGAGAATTTAGTAATTTTGCCAAATGTAAGGGGGGCGAGTGGAGTATATGGATAAAATATTATGGTGCAATATGATATATTTGGATTTTGTTGACCTTAACCTAAACCTGAAGATTTAGAACTGATGAAATGTTTTAGGAGGTGTTTGGTTTATGAGTATAAAAGAAAGGAATAACAATTAATATTAATGATGCTTATAGTTGTTATTTGGTTAATTATCATGAGAATCATTCTATAGGAATGAAAGTATTAGAAAATATTTACTTTCATTTCTCACTAGTGACTTGGATTTTAAATTGATTAACTTACCATTTCTTATTCAAACTAAACAAGTAAGGGAGAATGAGATAAACCTATACCGATAGTAAAATTTATGATTTCTATCCCAATTCCAATTCTTGAAAATGAACCAAACATCTCCTTAGTACTAGAGAATGACAATTAGGCAAGAAAGAATATCCAAGTAACAATATAGGAGAAAATAACAGAAGCTTAATTTAATGATAATACTCATTAAGGAGGTGTTTGGTTTATGGGTGTGAGGGGAAGGAATGAAATCTGAGGTTAACGATACCTATAGATATTATTTGATTAATCACTATGGGAATCATTCTATGGGAATGAAAGTATTAGAAAATATCCACTTTCATTCTCCACTTATGACATGGGTTTCAAGTTTATTAATTTATCAACATAATAAAATTCATTCTTTATTCAAACCAAACAAGTAAATGAAAATGACATAAATTCATACCTATAATGGAATTTATGATTTCCATTCCGATTTTAATTTCTAAATATAAACCAAACACCTCTTAAATTAAAATGCATGACCATTCTAGTGATATGTATGCTCGGTTCCATTTTACTTGTCCTTAATTAATTTGCCAATTTTGTTTGTAATATGGTCTTAATATCTGAAATTAAAATTGGCATATTACAAACAAAATTGGCAAATTGCCCAGATTATTATTTACAACTTATAAAATTGATGAGGACAACAGAGAAAAACTTAGGAGGTGTTCGGTTCGTATTCGAAAATCAGAATCAGAATGATAAACTCGTACTTTCGGTATGGGTTTATATTATTTCCCTTTATTTGTTTGGTTTGAATAAGGAATAGTTTTCATTATATTGAGAAGTTTATAAATTTGAAACCCATGTCACAAGTGGGGAATGGAAGTAAGTATTTTCTAACATTTTCATTCTCGTAGTAATTAATCAAACAATATCTATAGATATCATTAACCTTGATTTCCATTTCTTTCTCTCATACCCATAAACCAAATACCTTCTAAGTCCTGGGGATGGATGTCATTGGAAAAGAAACTGGGCTGGCCTAAAAAAGCATGAAACCATCCATGCAGCGAAGATATGAACTTCTTTTCCGAGTTGTAACCGTTCCTTCCTTCTTCTGAATTGAAGAAAATACCGAGCATAATCTACAAACTGAGGCAAAGACCAGAAAAACTTGTTATATATTCCAGGATGACAAGTACCACGTAGGATGATAGTCGATTATTGATTGAAATAATTGCGAAAGACACTAGGATGAATAAACGATACTGACTACATACTTGTGATGCATGATACCAAGGTAGATCTTTGGAAACCCTAAAAAGGATAAGGCAATATATCTTTATTTATTGATCCTATGAATAGGATTGTAAATAAATTCAAACTACTTATACTTGAATCAAACTCAATTTAGTAAGAACTTGCTCGAGTTTGGTTCGTTGACAATCAAACCAAACTTAAGTAAAATTTAGCATTCATTAATATTTTGTGTTCGGCTCGATAAGTTAAAAATTTTAAATTTATGTATAAAAGTTCTAAGTTACTCGAGTTTGATTCGAACTCGGATCGATAAAAGTTCAACGATTCAGTTCTGAATTAAAGATAAACAAGCAAAATTTGTACATAATTTCAAATTTGTTAAAATAATTAAACAAGTTTAAACACTAGATTGTCCTAATTGTTTATATTCATTCACACTTCTATCTGGAATCCATCTGTTATACTTTAAAACTTGTATAGTACAAATTTGTTAAGCAGGAAATATAGTACTATCTGCACTATCTCGTTGTATTTTAATAATTGTACAATATAATTTTTTTAAGCTTAAAGTATTATAATGTATAAGGCTTCAAAGCACAATGAATTGTTTCATAGAGGATTCTAAAATTTTCCTATCTTCTATATATTCCTCTCATGCAATAACAATTTTTCAATAGATAAAAGTTTATTTAATTGTTGATCTGCAATCCCATCCCTAACCCTATATGAATTGCAGGCAATATTTCTTTCTTTCTTTCTTTCTTTTTTTTTCCTACATTGTAAAGTTAAATTATTTCATATGATTAAAATAAACAATACAAATGAAGAGATAAAAGTTATTAGGAGAGAGATAAATAACAAACAAAAAAAAATGATTGGTTAGTTAATGAAGAAGATTTGAAAATTTGGGAAAAATCCCAGATCTATTAATGCACTAATTCTCTTCATCTAACTATGCCATGTAGGGTGAGTGAGAAAACTCACACACATACACATACTAGCAGGAAAATCCGTGTTATATATGTAGATAAATTAATATATTTAACTTGTAAAATAAAATGATGTTAGTGAAATCATGATGATGGCATGCAATTTTTAATAATTAAATCAAATAAAAATAAACAATTAAATTAAGTAACAATATTTATAATAATTGTAGATATTATGATTTTTTACACTATTTAATTTTTATTTATATCGATAATATAAGTAATAGTTAATTTTCATGATATCTACAGTTATTGATATTATCAATTTTTTACATTGTTTTATTTTATTATATAAATAATATAACTAAAAGTTGCATATTATTTCTCATTTCACTTGTTCATTTGTGCTAAGTATAAAATGATTTTATGGAAATCCGATCTACATGCTTGAATTGAATGATTAATTAAAAAAAAGTTAAGCTATTCAGTTGATTAATAAGTTCATTACACTATATAAAAAGAGCCGATTAGCAACAAAAATTAGCAACGAATAACTTTCGTTGTTAATTAGCAACGAATTTAGCAATGAGAAGTGGAAATGAATAAATTCCCTGCTAAATTCATGGCTTACTAAAAGATGAATTTTGACAAGAACGCTTTGCGGCTAAAACCATGGCTAAGTTAGCAGAGAAGAGTTTCGTTGTTAACTTTGTTGGAATATTCGTAAGGTATTTTTGTGGCTAATATCGTTGGTAAAATTAGCAATTCATAGCTGTTTTGTGACTAATAACATTGAATAGATCATGTACCACGTGGATGGGGTAGTTATAGCTACAAAAGAAAATTTCGTGGCTAATTTCATTGCAAATATTAGCAACGAACTAGTTTTCGTGGCAATAGATGTTGGAAAACTCGGGTACCATGTGGGTTAGCGAAGGTACAACCACGATTATATTTTCATTGGAAATTCGTTGATGATTTTTAGCAACGAAATTTTTGTTGCAAAATACGTTGGTATTTCAGCTATATTACAACTTCCTTCATATTTGTTTCAATTGAAACTTATTCAGTATATTTTTTTATAAATTTTGTAACATCCAAAATCTTTTTATTGTTTTGTATGAAAGATAAATATCAAAACTTGAGTCGAGTTGGTTGCGACAGTGCACAATAGCCTTTAGCGGTGAAAAATATTTTGTGGAGATAATTTGATTTTGGTCAGGTGAATTTAAATTTAAAATTTTATTTTAATATTTTTATTTTAAATTTAATAATCTATGGACTACTTGATTCACGCGTAATTAAAGTTTTACATGTGTCAAATATAATCTATATATATTAATTAAGAATTATATATATGTGTGTGTATGTGTGTGTGTGTGTGTTATAATTTAATTTGTGATACGTGTTGTGTGAATTTATGCATGACAAATTAAGAATGGAAGAAAATAGACAGTGGATGTATAAGAAGAATTTACTCGGTCGTCGCGGATGTACGGAAGAGTTTTGCACGAGTGTGGAAAATTTTTTGACATTTGCAAGCGGATAATTTTAGTACATGGATGGAAGCAATATTAGGTGTCTGTATTCCAAATGCAGTAATTTTAAATTTTTGACCAAAACCTTGGATAAAGTGAGAAAGTACCTGTACAGGTATGGATTCGTGTCAAACCATTACAACTAGACTTGTCATAGTGTAATTTTTCAGGAATATGTGAACTCCGATAATGTGCAAGTTTCTATAATTCAGTCGTTTGATGATTACAACCAGTTTAATCCCTACCAGAGGATGGTCTTTGATGCTATAGGACAGAATATTGGTTGAAACTAGGGTAGACTAGTACTAGTTACAAGCACACTTTTGAGCAAGAAGGCACAAGCCGAACAATGTTCCAACAAGATCCGTTAACAAGTATAGGAAAAGAAGAAACATTTTGGGAGTGGTTCTGGGATGCAATGAAGGCTCCGGATCAACCTTTGTGGGATGGCTGCCATAATCATTCTCAGTTATCGACGACATCAAGAATCCTACATATTAAGGCCGCGAATACTGTGCCGTGCCCCATTTTTTAGTGGGAAAAATAAAATGGTAAAAATAAGTAATAGTTATAAGAATAGTGCAAAAATTTTAGGGCCTAAATTGAAACTTTTAAAAGCGACGTTAAAAGAACCAAAAATAACATAGAATAGGTTTTTTAAAAAAAATAAATAAATAATAGAGTCGCCACTCAGTGTGTGAAGTGCATCGGAACACTAATTCAAACCTAAGGAAAAAGGAAAATTCTTAGAGATTGAGGAAAAAGATTTTAAAACACAAAAAATAAAGTAAAATAGACAAATAAAAAAGTAAGTAAAATAAGTTGAAAAACTCTAAACTAGATGGAAAAAGGTTTGAGAGTCCTATTGAGGAAAGGGAAGGCTAGACTATTCTAAAGGCAACCTAGGCACCCTTTCACCCCCAATAAAACTGGTTGTGAGATTTAATTCATATTTTCTTAAAATTAACCTCATTTTATACTAAGTTTGGATGGAACAAAGTGAAAATAAATCAAAGGTAAAAACATGGGAGGAAGAGAGCTCGCTATGCTAGCGTTGGACTAATACAGGAGAGAAAATTTTCAATAATAGTGTGCGCAGATTGTTAAAATATTTATAGAAGTAAACATACTAGAATAGAATAAGAAACACATAAGCACATAAACACATAAGAACATAAAATATAATATTCCAGCATGCCAATCCTACCAAAAGCGATTAACACATAGCATGTACCTTATCAATTATCAAATAGGCATAAGCCTCTTTTACAAAAAGTTGCCTTATCTCAGTGGTCAACGCCTATGCGCACCTACATAAGGCATTATTCTATGTAAATTCTCTAAGAAAATGGTAAATGAAAAAAATTACATAAAGCAAAATAAACAATTATCAAGTAAAAACACATATTGCACATAAAAGAGTTCAGAAACGTACCTCTTGGAGCACAAAAGTATTTGTGGTCCTAACACTAGCAAACGGGTTAAAAGTACTCCTTCCCTTCTATCTCAACACTAAAAGCGCTAAGAAGACTAAAGATAAGTAATCATGACTCGAACAAAGAATAATGATAATAAAAGCAACATAAACAACTAAAAAAAATTAGGCATTTTGCAAAATATCAAAAAAAAGAGCTAAATGATTGAAAAGAAAAGAACTTAGATTGAAACAAAATTAAACTCGAGAGACCAACTTGCAAAGTTTCTAATACAAATAAAAGAGCAAATTTGCAAGAAACCATAAAAGGGTAATACTACGATGACAATTAATACCAAAAAAGACATTTAATTACAATTAATACAACAAAATGAAACTCAATTAATTATCAATCTAAACTTCTAGGGACTTAATTAAAAAACTTAAAAAGTTTTAGGTGTCAAAATACAATTTTCCCACATAGGTTTAATGGTCAACAGTGCAACAGATGAAAGTTTAGAGACCCAATTGCAATTTTAGAAAGTTTTGTGGGTCAAAAATGCAATTCACAAAATTTTAGTGACTAAATGCAATTACAGCGACCAAAATGTAATTTCAACAAATTTGAGGTACTAAAACTATAATTTTAGCAAAGTTTAGGGATTGAAACTACAATTTTAGCAGTTTAGAGACCAAAATATAATTTCATAGTAAATTTTAGGGATTAAAAATGAAATTTTAGTAGGTTAAGGGACTACAATGCAATTTAAAAAGTTTAGAGACTAAATATGCAATTTTAGAAAGTTTTGGGGGATAATTGCAATTTTAGAACCTCAAATTTGTTGAAATATACATTTTGGTCGCTGTAATTGCTGTCTCTTATACACATCTAGATAGCAATAATGGGCTTGAAATAATTCTAAAAGAAAATTAATAAAACATGGCCCAACCCATTTTCTCTTAAACTTCAAACCAAAAAAAACCTAACACATAAATAATATTAAGGCCCATGAAAATTTAACTAGCCCACTAATAAAAGTCTTGCAGACCTAACCAAGAATTAGGTAGCCTAAAAGACTTTCTAATTCTGGACATTTAGGTTTGGCCCAAAACAGAACAATCCAACATGCAAAACAATCTCAAAAAGACCCAAAGGAAATTAACCCATTAATGAAACATTTAGAATAACTAAACAAATGGCCCAAACATAAGCATATGAATAGTTAAATACCCAATCAAGCAAATATTGTCCATCTAAAATAATAATTGGTCCAACACCCTTTTTTACAATTCCTTTTACTAATCAAACTCAATTTTACATCCAATAAGATCATTGAATATTTTTCACTAATAAAAAGAAAAATAGGTCCAAACCCAAACAAAACTAAACTTTTAGGGGCAATAATTGATTGTTTTAAAACTATCAAGGTCAAAATAAAGGTTGAGAGAAAACTAGAGGTCAATATGCAAAAAAGACTAAAATAGGCTTCTTCTCAAACGAGGCAGCCATATGCTACGGTTTTTTTTTTTTTTTTGTCTATTTCAAATATTATTGCAGTCACATGAAATTCAAATCCCTTACTCAGTTTTTTGCATAGATTATGATTTTGGTGTCAAAACAATCCAAAAGCAACCAAAAAGTGGTCAAAAGATATTTGGACAGATAGGTCTTTCACAATTTCACAAACCAAAACTCAACCAAACAACATAAATCAAACACAAAAATATTCCTCACTAACGCATAAATCATAAATAAACTATAAGTTTATCAAAATCAACAATAAAGATATATTAATTAACATCAATAACAAGATTTATACAAATAAAACAGTACTACTAAAAATGACTAGAAGATTGAGAAAATACACATGCCTTATGAAATTAATTCCAGGTGAAGGTAAATTTTCAATCAGGACATGAATCCACCGTTTTTTGACTTTTTTTAAGGATAGAATTTTGAGAAATAAGAGGAAGTCTCTAATAAAAAAATATTGTGGACTATGATTTTTGCTGAGAGTGAGAATTAAATAGAAAGAGGATTGTGTAAAGAGATAGGAATAGGGGGAGAAACGTATGAGAAAGGAAGAAAAATAACGATGGATGTTGATAAGGGTTATTTAGGTGGAGGAGTTGTGAAGAGAATAAAAAAGGGAAAAGTGTGTGAGGTTACGTCTGATGGTGTGGGTTTTAAGAGAAAGTGTTGGGTTAGGTGTAGTTGGTCTATGTAGATCATGAGAGGATAGCGTTGGTATGATGTGATTAATACTCAAAACCAAAAAGAACATATTGTCTTTGACTTAAAAATGATTATTTTATCCAAAAATACGCATTTTTATGGAATTGGGACTTTGTCTCGAAAAATCCAAAGAACTTAAAATTTTGCCCCAATTTGACCCTTAACAGTAAAAACATGTCAAATTTTAGTATCTACAGCTTGTCCCTCGTTTTTAGAAGTTTGAAGAGGTTCCAAGCAAAGATTGTAGAGTACCAAATTTTGACCAAGCTATCTAGCAAATAGATCAAATTGACATTACTTGGATAAGGACGAAAAGCTATTGAGGCACTTAGGTGAATCTAAGGTTTTGAGGTATGGGAAGAGAAAATTTGAGTGAAAGAGGATGTTGCCACTCATGGAGGATTCCACCATTGCCATTACCACCACCATTGTTGCTTCCTACTCTATCTATTACATAAATGAAGAACAAAACAAAGTCTATGAAATGCTACCAAACTTTTCTTATCGAATGCTGTTCATCTCTTGAGCATCTCTTGCTCTTTCTTCAACTTTGAGATGTGCAACAATCTTCGTCAAATGTTCATTTGATTCTTTGCTTATTTGAACTTCTGGTGCAACGGTTTTCATAATGCCTCTGAATTTGATCTTGCGGCACTTAAAGTGTAGACATTGGATGGCTATTGCACCTGCATGGAAAGACATAGCATGAACTTGCCCATGTTTCTTTAATGTGGATGTTAATGAAAAGACACAAGAAACAAAGACAAAAACAAACATTGAATGACCGACTCAAGTTCTTTCCTTCTGAAATAGGAGACATAAACAATAACATAAAAAGACATGACATGGACCAATATAACAATAAAAGTGCTAAAAATTGTGACTAGACTCTAACTGAGCTATCTACGTATCTCACTTTGGAAATCAAGTCAAACACAGTTCACACTCAATGCTGGAAAATTAATGCAGGCACTAAAATGATAATTTGGGATACTACCCTCCCGACGGAAGGCAATATAACAAGGGATATTACCCTCCCAATGAATGACTTAGTTAAATACTCAGGCTGATGAGCTGAAACTGAAACAACTAAAATTTAGATGCCTAGGTTGCAGGATTGAATTGACAACTGGGGATACTGTCCTTCCGACGAACGATTTACTTAAATGTTCAGGCTGCCAAACTGAAATTGAAATGACTTTGAAATTTAAATGTCCAGACTGCTAGACTTAAGTTAACACGACTGTAGTTAAATGCTCAGGCTATTGAGTCAAAATTAAAATGACTTGGGATATTGTCCTCCCAATGGATAAATCACTTAAATGTTCAGGCTGTTGAACTAAAATTGAAACGATTTTGAAACCTAAATGTCTAGGCTACTGGATTTAAATTGGCACGACTTGGGATACTATCATCTCGACAGACGAATCACTTAAATGTTCGGACTGCAGAACTGGAATTTGAAATGACTTTGAAATTTATATGCCCAGGCCACTAGACTAAAATTGACATGACTAAAATTAAAAAAAATGCCAGGTTGTTGAGCCACAATTGAAAATTAAATGTCCAAAATGTTAGACGAACAGTACTGGAAAATGAAGGACATAATTGAATTTTAGAAGTCTGGACTGCCTGACTTTAATACTTAAAAAAATGTGACTTGAATTTAAATATTCAGGCTGCTAGATAGAAATACTTTGAAAGGTCTGGGTTACCAGACCGAAATTAAAATAGAAAGAATAGATATTTGGTATGTCATATGGTGCATTAACTAGCATGTCTGGCTGACAATCAACAAGGATAAGTAAGAAATTAGTCAAAATACCACGACGAGATGTACATTGATAGGAGTAAACTTCTTGAAATGACTTATCCAACCAAACACAGTGTTAATTTAGATGATCCTAAAACTAGAGGTGCAATGCAATATAAATGGCTAAAATGAAAACGAAAGACATTACCTTATGTTGAAGAAATGGTTATGAAGCTAAGTCTTGACCCTGCAACAATCAATCAATTAACAATGTTGCCATCACAGTTTCAATTCCCTTTGCAGACCATATAAACATGAGAATTCTTTTTCTTTTAGTTTTCCATTGGTGTAGCGATGACGTTTAGGAGAACAAATGCATTATAGATAACCCCTGTCATAACAACTGAACATCATCAAAGTCTAGCTCATCCAACAGAGGTGATTTTAGGGTCATTGTTACTGATCCTGTATCTACAAATTGTCTTGATAGCATTTGCATTGTTCTTTTTTTTTTTTTTTTGAAAAATGTTGACATAAGCCAAACAGAAAACTAGGACATATATACAATAGAAGTACATATGCAAATGTTGTTAAAAACTGAATTTAGGTAAATGCATGTTTCTACCATTTCTCAAAGATGTTGAACATAATTTTTTTTTGACTCCTCTGATCATGCTCATTTGATCCTTGGATGTCACATTCCTTGATCTCTGACATTGCAAATGAATGATCAATATCACGAGAAAATCTCACCTAACCATGGTCAACAGTTGTCCTAGGCACCTCAAGGCTCAACTTCCCGTTGATTCTCATTGACAGATTTCTACACTCAAATCCTTATCTCAGTGCCTTTTAGGTTTTCACTAAGACCCTTTTTTTTACACTTCTTTTTTTTTTTTTTTTGCTTTTCTTAATGAAAAGACGCCTTTTAGGGTTTTGACCTTCAATAGAGATAAGAGAATGACAATCAATCATAGTAGACATGGTGTTCCAAGTAGTAACTTTTGAAAGAAAAACGGCATCAGTAAGATAATTTTCCTTTTAATTGATTAGGAAAGATCAGTTAACATAAATATGCCGCCTGACCCTCAAATTTTCCTTCTGAATTACTACAAAGAAACATCTGTCTGTCTCTTATACACATCTAGATGTGTAACGGGGACAGGTTTGGGTTTAAGAATTGTTAAGGTTGGAAAAGTAGATTATACAAGGTGTCAAGTAATCTAAGATCGCTTCTTCCAAAAAAACTACCCCAGCATGAAGTACAGACTCTTTTTTTTTTTGATTTATTTATTTATTTGTTATTATTCTATTATTATTTGCAATATGTATCTTTCAAAACAAAATTTGCCCCAGTATTGATGAAGTTTTGTTAAGACTTTATTAGCCTTTTTGGCTAGGTACTTCTTGAAATTTTTCCCAATGTGAGGTGTGATCTTCAAGGGGTTGCGAAATGAAAATATTTTCTCTGAAGGCTCAAAGGGGAAAACTAGAGAAAAAATGTGTATAGCAAAAAAAAAGAAGGCCCACCTTTGGCCCATTCTTTGCAGCATTTTAAAAGCAAAATTTTCAAGGTCAAATATAGAATATTTTTACCATTTCAACATAAATCGGTTGAGAAAATACCTAATTGTCAATTCCATAAGAATTAAGGCCCTACAAGATAGTACCTTTTTAACAATGAACGGTTCCTGCTAGTTGGGTGCGAATTTGCCTATGACCTCTTCTTGAACAAGCAAAATCCACTTCAAAACTTTATCTCTAACCTCCAACTACCTAGATTTGATCTTTTTGTTGTAGGCATGAGCCATGAGCTACTAGTAGCATTGTCCATGAAAAATAACATTCAATCTCTTCCATCAATGAGAGATAATTGTTCATGTCTAACTTTAACCCATTCTGTGTCTTCCAACTTTGTTTACATTAAAATACGTAGGAATGAAATTTTCACTTCTGCAGGTAAAACTGCCTACATTCTATACATGAGAGAATAGGGTGTTGTACCAGTAAAAGTCTGAATGGCAGTTCTATAAACTAATAGTTCATAGGGAAGCTTTTCATGCAAATCCCAATGTGCATCAACCATCTTTCAAATGATTTTATTCAAATTCTTATTGGCAACCTCCACCGCTCCATTCATCTTAGGCCTATAAATGGCAGAATTGCAATATTTTTATCTAGAATTGTTCACACAATCCATCTACCATTTCACTGTTCAAATTCTTGGCATTGTCTGTGGCCAAAGTCTCTAGTAGGCCAAATTGACAAATGATATTCTTCTTGAGCAAATCCCTTACCACATTTTTTGGTTACATGCTTATATGATCAATTCTGCCTCAACCCATTTGAAATACTTAATGGCAACCAAGATAAATCTATCATCCATTCGACACAGGGGGATCAATAGCACCAATGACATCTATTTCCCAGGCTGAACATGGAGCTCTGTTAGCGGCAAATGTATCAAACCCCGTGTATCTGATACTTTACACACTTGCGGACAAAATCAATGCAATCATGTTCCATATTTAACCAATAATGTTTCGTTCTCATGATCTTTTTTGAAAGCAAATGCCCATTCATATAAGGCTACAAACACCACTATGCACTTCTTGCATGATATATTGGGCTTCTTTGGCGTCTACACATCTCAACAATCCTAAATCAGTTGACCTTTAGTATAGTACTCCATTTATGAAGAATCTCATTAACATTCAACGTAGAAAATTCTTGGCAATTATATTAGCCTGAGGAGGATACAACCCCGTTTTCAAATAATCCTTGATGCCATAGTACCAAGGAAAACCATCAGATTCTTTATCAATCGATAAGCAATGAGTGGCTTCTCCTATACCTGCATAGAAATAGGTTCGATCATAACATCATCTGGATTATTGATCATAGAAAAAAGGGTGGCTAATGCATCAGCAAAAATATTTCAGCTTTGTGGAACATAGGTAAAATTCAAAGTGTTGATTGCCTGTCCAAACTGTGTAAATTGCAATGGTAAGGGATGATTTTTGCATTATGAGTCACCTACTTTTCCAAAGTCTGATGTACCAAGAAATCTGAATTACTAAAAACCTTTAAGTTTTGAATATCTATATCTAGTGATATTCTCAATCCCATGATAAAAGCTTCATATTCGGCCATATTATTGGTGCAAGGAAACTTCAATTTGGCTGTAGCAAGGTAATGCTTCCTTTTAGAAGACACCAAAACCACTCCTATACCCGCTTTCAAGGAATTGGATGCACCATCAAAGAACAATCTCCAACTTGGATATTCTTCATTCAGATCCTTTGCAATTCTTACAAATAAAACTTTTTCATCTAAGAAGTAAGCATGCTCAGAGGTTGATAGTCTTCTTCTGCAAGGTTTTCTGCCAAATGATCTGCTATCACTTACCTTTTGATAGCCTTTTGGGTCATGTAGACAATGTCAAACTCAGTTAGGATCATCTGCTATTTAGCCATACATCCGGTCGATATCGGTTTCTCCAACAAGTATCTCAAAAGGTCTGATCTAGAAATCAGATAAATGGTATGACCTAGCAGATAATGTCTAAATTTCGGTGCTGCCCAAACTAAAGCACAACAGGTTCGCTCCAAAAATGAATAATTGGCCTCATATTCAGTGAATTTCTTGCTCAAGGAATAAATGACTTGCTCCTTTCTACCAGATTCATCATGCTATCTGAGAACACACCCCATAGATCCATCCAACACTGAAAGGTATATTATCAGTAGCTTTCCGGGCATTGACGACATGAAGATGGGAAGATTCAACAAATAATCCTTGATTTTATCAAATGCTTGTTGACAATTTTCATTCCAATCATTGGTGCATTGTTCTTCGTCAAAAGTAACAGCTTAAATAAAGGCTCACAAGTAGAGGTCAACTACACAACAAATCTACCAATGAAGTTAGAAACTTTTGACGTCTTTCTACATCTGTGAATTGGCATATCTCTTATCACTTTAATTTTGGCAGGATCAATCTTATTACTCTTCTTCCTGACTATAAATCCCAGGAGTTTTCTAGCTAGAGCCCCAAATGCACACTTTGCAGGATTTAGTTTCAAATTATATTTTCTCAACCTTTCAAAAAATTTCTTCAAATCTGCCAAGTGGTCCTCTACTTTCTTTGATTTGACTATGGCAGCATTTATCAGTATACTTCCATTTCTTTGTGAATCATGTCATGGAACAGAGTAGTCATTGTCCTTTGGTAAGTGGCTCTGATATTCTTCAATTCAAATGGCATCACTCTATAGCAAAAAGTTCCCATGGGGTAATGAATGAGTTTTTTCTCTATCCTTCTTTGCAACAAGAATTTGGTGGTATCCAACAAAGAAATCAATGAATGAAGCAAATCAATTTTATGTCTCACTGTATTGTCCAAAATGATGTGATTAATTGATAACAGAAAGTCATCTTTCCGACTTGCTTTATTCAAATCCCGATAATCCACACAAACCTGCACTTCTCCTAACTTATTTGATACATGTACCATGTTAGAAAGCCAAATGGTATAAATAAATACTCTTGACAGCATTGAACTGTTTAATTATTTGCTCTTTAATTTTAAGACTCATTTCTGCTTGAATTTATACACATTTCTGCTTTACAGGCGCACAATTAAGATCTATTGGCAAAT
This sequence comes from Cinchona pubescens, assembly GCA_025175665.1. Lineage (NCBI taxonomy): Eukaryota > Viridiplantae > Streptophyta > Magnoliopsida > Gentianales > Rubiaceae > Cinchona > Cinchona pubescens. The sequence continues at coordinate 639,395 of JANKKI010000321.1, forward strand.
TATGAACAACAATGTCAAATGAAACTCCAGGCATATCAACGTAAATTCAATCAACTTCTCATGCTGGTGTTTGTTCCAATGTATACTGATCCCAACTTCTTTCATTCTGTCTCAATGCCAATGTTGAGGGTTTCTGTTTCTTCTAGGTTAGGTTTAGGTTTCTCCTCATATTGTACTAAATCCCTATGGATGAAATCAAATTTATGTTCAATATCATTTTCATCTTCTTCTACAGTGTGCAATGAATTAAGATCGAGAGGGATATTGAAGTTGCAATTTTTTGGCTCGAGAATAGTGACATATTGAGGATCAAAAATATTAATTCGAGGACATCTAAAAAAAATAGAACAAAAATGATAGGAATCAACTCAACTTTTATTGATTAACACGTACTTTACAATACATGCTCGTATTTCAAAAACATCAAATTTAAATGTCTAGACTTTACTCTAACTTTATTTTAAGCCTTAAAAACTAAAGTAACTTAAGGAAAGAGAGTTTCTCCCCTTGAGTGTCTATTTATTAAAACAAAAGAACAAAATTTACGAATTCAACAAGAACAAACAATGTGCAAGATCAAAAAAAATGTACCGAAAGACAATCCCATATGCTTTTACCGAAACTCCCTCTTGATAGAGAAATATTCCTCCGTCCAATTGTTCAATACCCCTTCCTAAATTGGGGCAAGACCAGATGTGGTAGAAGTCCCTTCAATAGATGTCATTCCAACAAAAATAAACAACTGGCTCATGCCTTCTTCAAAGTCAATCTCAGTTTGTTTCTCTTTTATGTCTGCAATGATTACCCTAGATGCCTTGGAAAAACTGTAACTCAATGGTGGGATGCACATCAAAATCTGTTTCCCTTCTTTTTCTTCCGTCTTCTTTTCTTTCATCTCCCTTCTTTCCTTGAAAGTTGGGCGGAAATCTAACCCAAATGTGTCTTATTGAAATAGCAATTCAACAAGAACTGTTATACCTTGCAAATTCCTTCCCAATCCTTTGCCATGCTGATATCCTCCTTTAATAATTTCTTTGCTGTCATGAGACAAGCATCAAGTAGTATAGGCTTTATGGGTGATTTTCTTTCAGGAACAAAACCAACTGAAACTATGTCTTTCGTTATATATCTTGACTGTAAAGCATCATTCCCCTCTTCAAGTGACTTGGAAGCAGTGTGTACCATCACGGTATGGTCATCCTCGACAAAAATTGTGATTTGCTTGTTATTCCTAACAAACTAGAAATAATCATTTAATGTGCTCAAGATGGTACCGTCCCCAAAACATATATATCCATGGTCATCCCAAAAGTAAATTATATATCGCGGTAAATCCCATAACTTGAAATGTAACTTGATATTGAGCAGGTCCAATTTCCAAGACTAAGTCTACCTCACCAATGGTGTCCTTCCGAGCATTGTCAAAACCTCATACAATTGTAGAAGAATAGAAAAAACTCAATCTTTTCAAAGTTACCCAAGGATAGATATTCAATGGGAAACTATTATCAACCAAAACCCTAGGTAGGTGTTTCTCATTGTAGCGTATAGAAATATAAATGATTTTGTTATGACCGATTCCTTCCGGAGATAACTCATATTCAGAAAAAGTGATCTGATCGTGGCTAGGACATTCCCCACCAAACTGGCTAGCTTCTTGTAGGAATATCTTTAGGAACATGCGACTCATTCAACACTTTCAACAAAACATCCCTGTGCAATTCTAACGTCAGTAAAAGGTTGAGGATAGAAATTTGCACGGACATCTTTCCCAACTGTTCTACCACTCGATACTCATTTCTCTTTAACAACCTGAAAAATTGTTCTGCCTCTTGCTCACTCACTGGTTGCTTGGTGGCTGGGTTCTTTCTTTTCCTTTTTGAGGAACAACTACCTCAGAATTCGAGATTATCAGGCTCGACCGTGTGATGATAGACATTTCTTCTTCTTCAAGGATCACATTTCCACTTAACGTCATAACTAGTTGGGCATAGTTTCACAGCACTTGAGTCGTATTCGTCACTACGAATTATTCTATGATCACCAACTCAAGTGTATCTAGCTCAAAAGATGGTACGTCAAGCACGAATGGATCGTTGGAGAAATCTGCTATTGGCGGGATTACTTCCAATACAAAGGGTCCTTTAGCGACATCACCGATTTTCTTCTTTTTTCTTAACATTATATTTTCTATGTACCAACTTGCAAACTTTTTCTTGAAAGAATTTTACTCAATTGAAGATAATTCATCTCCACGGAGCCCCTACCACCTCTTTTTTTTGACAAAATGAACTGAGCACGATCTTCAAATTTCTCATCCAGCATGACCATTCTAATTGTATTTGAATATTGTGGCAAAGGGTTATTATTGACATTGGTTCTCTGTTCTCTTTCCCTGAAAACTATATTTCCTGCCTCGATCATGTCCTGAATTTTATGTTTCAAGGCCTAACAATCAATGGTATGATATCCAGGACCTCCTGAGTAGTATACACAAAAGGCTTAAGGATTATAGTTGCTTGGGACCTTCTCGAGGTCAACAGGCTTGTAAGAGATCGTGCCAATCTTTCCTGCTGCTTTTAATTGCTCGTAAACTTGATCCAAGGGTCTTTCAAGGTCAGTAAAAGTTTGGTATCTTTAGGGTTGTTATTGTGATTAGTTTTAAGGTACTGGATTAGGGTAGGCATTTTGATAGGTGGGTCGGAGATTATTTTGAAAATTTGGAGTAGAATTGTTTTGAAAGGTAGGTTGAGGATTGTGGCCAGGTTTGTGGGTGATTTTGGTAATTCGGTTGGGGATTGATAAGTTGCATTTGGGTATAGAAAACTGGCCGGGATTAAGGAACGGTAGGTTGGTAGTAGGATCGTGGAACTGGTGATGGGTTGTAAGCTTGGGATCTTGGTTGCACCGAAGACCCCTGATCCAATACGAATAATACTTCCTTGTCAGATTTCTTCATAGGCAATTTCTTCTACCCACCTCCACTTTGAAGAGATTCAACTTGCTCCTTAATTGTTGACACGTCTACCATTTTTCACTCCTAATTCCCCTTTTAACAACCTTTGCTTGTAGAATTACTTCAGAAAATGATTTTCCAATAGCACCTGTAAGAAGGGCAAATATGGTAGATCTTGTGCATCAATAAAAATCTTGATCGTTTTAGCTTCATCCATTGATGGAACGACTTTCACTGCTGAAAATCTCCATCTCTAGGCATAAACTTTAAACTCCTCAGAGAGCTTTTTTTTTCAACTGTAACTAAGAAAATCGATGTTTCTCTCTAGCACTATATCTCTATTGAACTTGTACTATTTTATGAATGCGTTGGCCAAATCAAACCATCTCTTCATTCTCTTGAAATCCGGCTTCAAAACCCATTCTAATACATCTCTTTCCAAATTTGTCCCAAATAGTCTAATGGCAACCCTTGGATCATCCATCGGTTTACCCAAAAGATTGCAAAATATTTTCAAATGCACTACGAGGTCCCCATTACCGTCATATTTAGAAAAGTCTAGAATCTTGAACTTAAGTTGTAGTTGAGCATCTAGGAAAAAACAAAGATAATCATACATTATACCCCTGTAATTTTCCATTCCATATGACTCTTTGATGAATTTGTCAAACTTGCCCATCTTCTGCAAAAACTCGTTATCAAGTGGTATAGGTGGATGTTCCTTTGCTGCTGTGATTGGCTCATTCAGGTCCAACTCAAATAGTACCGTCTTTGTAGGAGGAGGCATGTGTTCCAGGGTAGGGTTGGTTGTACTAGTTTCAGGAGCAATTTCTTCTGATAATTTGTGTTTTGATTTGTGAGAAAATGTGCAATTACTTGATTGTGGTTTGAGACCTCATTCGACACACTGGTGATCTTAACAAGCACCTGATCCATTTGTAACCTTAAAGCGGTTATTTTTGAAACCTAATTTGGTGTTGAGTTTCTTGATGTTTCTATTCGGTCACTCGTGTTTATATGGGCTTTCTGAGCTCGAGACCTTGTGAGGATGGAGCTTCTGTGAAATGAATCAATGATTTAAGATAAGTACCATAGATTTAAGAGACAAAATATCACATTAGCCTTTCTCGTGTTAGGTTCCTCGAGTGGCCCATTGGGAGCCTGTAAAAGAAAAACATTAAAGTTATGAAAAGATCAAAATGCAAAATATGTGTGTCCTATTAGAGAACCCTTATTTTGCCAAGGGTAGGTTTAGAATGATTCAATTCCTCCGGGGTAAGGCCCTATACAAAACCTGTTGTTTACTAAGAGTATAATTTCAATTTAATCCAAAAGTCATCTTGATTTAGGGCGCATAAACATCAAAATACATTCATCTCATCATTTTTTCAAAAGATTCCAACAATCCCCCTCAAATATTCCTCAAATCTCTGTGCTTTACTAGCCACCAGTTTCACAGAATATTTGTTCAATACACGCCTCGTCATGTAGGTCACGACATTCGCTCATCAACTGGCACTTGCTTCTCTTGACTTTATTTCTAGCTTTCTGAGATTGTTTCAGAGTCGCTTAAGTTCTTCTCAAATTTATCTCTAAAACCTCATCTTTCGATCTCCACTATTTTGTTTCTTCAAGAGTAAGAGTGATTTCTTGCTTGCCGAAGTGAAAAATTAAACAGCTATGGTCCCAAACATGCACTAGTCATTCAATGATGGTTTGAGGAGGCTTCAAATGTCATAGAGAAGGAGTACACCCTAAAAATTGGTACAATTTTTTCAATTCTGTAGAGCTTATTTGATTACTTCACGCACTTAGGCACTCGAAAATATGAAACAATATGTTGAATCTTGTTGACTATGGCCATCTGTAGACAATATGAGCTATTAGTTTACCTTACCTTAGGCCTTACCCCTTAGGTTCTGCAGAAATATAAACGTGCATGTCTATTGGGTTATGTACCCAGACCAAAGGATGGAATATTCCTATCGCGGGATATTCGAAATGGTATTCCCTTTATGGCTGATGCATGATGCCAGTTGTTAAATTGAGTAAAAAATGTAAAAAATTGAAACGTGCCATAGGTGCCCCATTTAGTAGCTGGGGTGAGCCTAAAGTGAAATGCGAGGTCCCAAGAATGCAATTTGATGAAAAAATGAATATAGAAAAAAAAATTCTGTAGGAGTATAAGCATGAAGAAAGGGTATAATTGTTCAGGGGAAAAAATACAAATTTACCTCATTTAGAAAAAAAGATATTACAACTCAATCTAAGGGTATAAGTATGACTAGGAAACCTATGGGGTAACATATCTACAACTCTTGAATTTACAATAAAACCATGAAGTTATTTTGATTCATAGGACATGAGATGCTATGAAGGAAAATCTGTACAGGTGTTGAACAGCCTCCAAGTCGAACCACCGACCTGAGCCCTTGGCCCCAACGACCTCTTATGCTCTTGGAATCATGCAGATGCATAAAAGCAATAGATAAAGAAAGCGTGCCTCAGGAACATTGTGAAAGTAAAAGTATACACAGGAATTATCCTTTCCCTCTTTCCTAGTGTTCTATTAGGGATCCGTGAGGCTCTACTATATGGGTAATCTACATGTTCACTAATGCAATCTAAACTCCACAAAAGTTTATGGTTCCCGAATCTTCAGACTGAGGGACTCAAATAGTAGCATTTCTGTCAATTCCAAGGGTCTCAGGTCGGTGGTTCGAGTTGGACCTGTTCAACACCTATACAGGCACACCGCATCCTGTACCCACGCGCCTACATAGGGTCCCAATCCTAAAAGAGAAGTGGAATGACGCCCGCCGGGTTATGCAGATGAGTGATTCATGATGTATCTCCTAGAGGTGGAGGGATTTAATTACCTTTATAACGTGTTAGAGACTTTAAATCCTCTGGCCCTGCTAACTCCACAATAAATAAATAAATAAAACAAGTCAATAATGAATGTAACAAAATAAACACATAGGAGCAAATAATACAGGAATATCCAAACCTAATGTAAAAAATGACTAAATTTAGGAAACATGACTAAATCAAGTGCTTAGACTCTCTAATGTCCCTGGTTGAGTCACCAAGCTGTCGCGTCCCATTTTTCTGTGGGAAAAATAAAATGATAAAAATAAATAATAGTTATAAGATAGTGCAAAAATAGGGTCTAAAATGGGACTTTTAAAAGCTACGTTAGAAGACCCAAAAATAATCTAGAATAAGTTTTTGAAAAATAAATAAATGAATAATAAAATTGCTACCGAATGTGTGAAATGCATGAGACACTAACTCAAATATAAGGGAAAAGTGAAATTCCTAGAGGTTGAGGAAAAAGATTTTAAAACACAAAAAATGAAGTAAAGTAGACAAATAAAAATAAGTAGTAAAATAAGTTGAAAAAGTCTAAACTAGATGACTCCTAGTATATGAAAATAAAAGAAAATGTTCAGATGTCCTAATGAGGAAAGGGAAGACTAGACTACTCTAAAGGCAACCTAGGCACCTTTTACCCTCGGTAAAACAGGTTGCGAAATTTAATTCATGTTTCCTTGAAATTGACCCTATTTTTATACTAAGTTTGGATGAAACATAGTGAAAACAAATCAAAGGTAAAAACATGCATGGAAAACGCGGGAGAAAAGGAGCTCGCAGTGTTAGTGTTGGACAAACACAGGAGAGAAAATTTTCAATAATAGCATGCGCATAAAATATTTACAGAAGTAAACATACAAGAATAGAACAAGAAATATATAAACACATAAAACACATAAGAACATAAAACATAATATTCAATCATGCGAATCCTACCGAAAGCGATTAATACATAGCACGTAGCTTATCTATTATAATAGGCACAAGCCTCTTTTAAAAAAAGTTGCCCTACCTCTGGAGTGTCTAACACCTATACGTAACCTACATAAGACATGCCTGTATCTTATGTAAATACTCTAAAAAAGTGATAAATAAACAAAAATTACATAAAGCAAAATAAACAATTAGCAAGCAAAAACACATATTGCACATAAAAGAGTTCACATTCTTAGAGCACAAAAATATTTGTAGTTCTATCCTAACTAAAGATGAACAAGTGGGTTAAAAGTACCTCTCCCCTTTTTATCCCAACACTAAGAATGCTAAAAAGACTAAAGATAAATAATCATGACTCGAACAAGAATAAAGATAATAAAAGCAATATAAACAACTAAAAAAAAATTAGGCCAAAATATTAAAAAAGGAGCCAAATGATTAAAAGGAAAAGAACTTGATTGAAACAAAATCTAAACTCTAAAGACTAACTCGCAAAGTTTCAAAACAAATAAAATGATAAAAATGCAAGAAACCATAAAACTATACTTACGATGCATTTGCTATATATATATATATATCTTATATACATATAACTATATAAAGAAACTCAATTAAAACCAATCTAAATTTCTAAGTACTTAATTTAAAAAACCTACAAAATTTTTGGGGTCAAAATACAATTTCAAAGGAGTTTAATGGTCAACAAGTGCAACATACTAAAGTTTAAGAACCCAATTGCAATTTTAGAAAGTTTTAGGGGTCAAAAATGCACTTCACAAATATTTAGGGACTAATGTAATTATAGTAAAGTTTAGGGACAAAAATGTAATTTTGGCACAATTTAGGGACTAAAAATGCAATTTTAGCAAAGTATAGGACTAAAATATAATTTTGGAAAAACTTAGGGACTAAAATGAAATTTCAAAAGTTCTAGGGGCTAAAATAAAATTTCAAAAGTTTTAGGGGCTAAAATTCTATTATAAAAAGTTATGAGGGCTAAAATACAATTTTGGACAATTCTAGGGATTAAATGTGATTATAGAAAAGTCCACAATAATGGGCTTGAAATAAGTCTAAAAAAAATTAATGAAATATGGCCCAACCCATTTCGATTGAACTAGTTCGAACCAATTAAACCTAACACATAAATAACTATCAAGCCCATGAGAATTTAACTAGCCCACTAATAAAAGCCTTGCAGACCCAGCCATGAATTAGTTTAAATCTATAGTACTTTCTAAATCCATTCTTTTTATTTGGCCCAAAATAGAACAACCCAATATGCAAAATAAATCAACAAGGCCTAAAAGGAAACTAACCCATTAATGAAATACTTAAAAATCATTGGTCCAACACTATGTTTACAATTCCTTTTACTATGCAAACCCAAAATTACATTTTTACATTATCATTGAACATTTTTCACTGTCTCTTATACAAATCTAGAACCCAATCAAAACTAAACCTTTAGGGGCAGAAATTGATTGTTTTAAAACTATCAAGGTCAAAATAAAAGTTGAGAGAAAACTAGAAGGTTAATGTGCAAAAAGGACTAAAAATAATCTCTTTTTATAATAATTTTTGTATCAATTTCAAATATTGTTGAAATCACATGAAATTGAAAGTGAGGAAATAATGGTCAAAAGAGGTTTGGACAGTTGGAGTTTTCACAATTTCACAAACCAAAACTCAACCAAATAATATAAATCAAATACAAAAATATTACTGTGTACACATAAATCATAAATAAACTATAAATTAATCAAAATCAACAATAAAGATATATTAATCATCTTTATAAAAATATTTATACGAATAAAACAAGACTACTAAAAAAGTGACTCTAAGAATGTTATAAATATACTTGTCTTATGCAAAATTAATTCAAGGTGGTGGCAAATTTTCACTCACGACTAGACTACATATTTCATTGACTTTTTTTTTTAAAGAGAGAATTTTAGGCAATAAGAGGAAGTCTCTAATAAAAATATCGTAGTCTATGATTTTTGCTGAGTGTGAGAATTAAATAGGAAGAGAAGGATTGTGTAAAGAGATAGGAATAGGGAGAGAAACGTATGAGAAAGAGAGAAAAATGAAGACATCTAGATGTTGATAAGGGTTATTTGGGTGGAGGAATTGTGAAGAGAATAAAAAGGAGAAAGGGTATGACGTTACGTATAATAGTATGGGTTTTAAGAGAAAGGGTTGGGTTAGGTGTAGTTGATCTATATAGACCATGAGAGAGTAGTATAAGTATGATGTGATTAATACTCAAAACCAAAAAGACTATCTCTTCCTTGACTTTAGAAAATGATTATTTTATCTAAAAATATGAATTTTTATAAAATTGGGATTTTGTCTAGAAAATTCCAAAAAACTTTAAAAAAAATTTCAATTTGACCCTTAACGGTAAAAACATGTCAAAATTCGATGTCTACAATATGTTTGAAAACTATTTCAATTCAATGGTGCACTTGATGTGGGAGATGATGCTGGAGGACAATATAATGCCTACGACTTCAACAAGGTAAAAAATTTGGTTAAAACCTTAGTCTTCTAATTAGGAGAATAGATGTATGCCCCAACAAATGCATATTATATTGGAAGGGACGATGAGGATATAGGCTTCTACAATCTGGTTATCAGCAGTAGATAGAATAATTGCTCCTCGGCGATAAACAGAATAATTGCTTGAAGGGTCTTGGCTTCTCATTGCTACTTCTTTTGGACTTGTACCTTGGATGTTCACACCATTTGCAAAAGTTTGCATTCTCATCGTCCTTCCAACACAACATGCATCCGTTGGGGCATACATCAATTCTCCTAACTGAAAGACCTAAGGTTTTAATCAAATTCTTTACCTCATTGAAGTCGTTGGGCATTATATTGTCCTCCACCACCGTCTTGCACATCAATTGCATCATTGAATTGAAATAGTTTTGAAACATATTATTTGTGGCCTTAATATTTAGGAACCTTGAAATAGTCGATAACTGAGAATGTATGGCAGCCATCTCACAAAGGCTGATCCACAGCCTTCATTGCATCCCAGAACCGCTCACAGAAAGATTCTTCATTTCCTATACTTTTTAACAAATCTTATTGGAACATTATTCTAGGCTTGTACCTTCTTGCTCAAAAGAGTGTTTGTAACTAGTACTACTCTGACCCCAATTTAGACTAGTATTCTATCCTACAACATCAATATTCCGTCCTATAGCATCAAAGACCATCCTCTATTAGGGATTAAACTGGTTGTAATCATCAAACGGCTGAGTTATAGGAACTTGCACATTACCGGAATTCGCATATTCTTGAAAAAAATTAACTGTAACAAGTCCAGTTGTAATAGTTTGACACGAATCTATACCTGTACAGCTACTCTCTCACTTTATCTAAGACTTGAAATTTAAAATTCCTGTATTTGGAACACGGACACCTAATATTGCTGTTGTCTATGTTATGAAATTGCCCGCTGGCAAATATCAAAAATTCTTCCACACCCGTACAAAACTCTTTTGTGCATCCTAGATGACCAGGTATAGAGATAATTACTATGTTGTAACATAGATGTAAACAATGCACACAGAAGATAAACTCTTTTCGTAATATTTTGTTGGGAGAATTCATAGTTATTTATGAAGTGACGCACAAATAAAAAAAAAAAAAGCCCTGTCGATTATACACAAGAATTAGTAATCGGAAGTAATTTTCAAAGCTAAAATTTTGTGAAAATTAATCCCTAGCCAGGCTTAATCCAATTCTTTTCAAATTTATAATTTACAACTTCCTAATGCATATAGTAATCATAGATCTATCAATTTTTGAAAATTGATGCTTTTTAATGAAATTATTTTTAAAATATTACAAAGTAAACTTCAAGGAAATAGAATTTTAAAGAATAATATGGAAACAAAATTTGAATAAGTATTTGATTTATTAAAATTATATAAATAAAAATGTCATACTTTTATGAAATATAATAAAAAAGTAAGGGTTATTTTCTAGATGCAAAAGGAAAAAAAAGAACGTTTCTAGATTGTGTATAGGAGACACCCTATAAAACGTACATGTAATTATGATGATGCCAAAAAATTGATAAGAAATAATAAGAGATAATACTAAAAATTACTTTTTTAACATAATCACTTAAAAGTAATACTTTGTTGACATTGAATAGTTAATAAACAATAAATATATAGTCATAAGAAAACGATTTCAAAACTTTGTTATCTTTTTATGACATAATAACTTTTATAAATATTAATTCGATGTAATGAGATTGCAAGAACAATAATATTTAGACATGGTATTAAACATTTTCCTACTTTGGTGCAAGTTATAAGTCGCAAATATTTAAATATATATCTAAAAGTTATTTATTAAAACTTTTATTTATTAACATTGATATATGTGTGTGTGTTATACACATCAATTAATATATATTTGGTTTCTTAATTTAATGTTAATAACTACACTTGTATGATGATTTACAATATTATTTTAATTTTGTAACTTTTTTTGAAAAAAAAAAATAACTATAAGTGGCATGTATAAAATAAGAATTAAAAAAAATAAGGGTAGTTAAAGATAAGTATTTAGGTAATTAACTTGAATTTCATTGTTAATTAAGTAATTCATTTTTTACCTCTATTATTTACTAAGTAATTTTTTTTTTTATCTAATGTAGCACATGCCAATTTCTTAAATCTTCTCACTAAAGAGAATTTTGTTTTAATATATATAAATATATATCAGATTCGAGTTATTTTGTTTTTCAAGAGTAATATTATTTTATTCCTATCTATCTGCTTTAAGGTTTAAAAAAAAATCTATCTACTTCTAAGGAAGAATGAGAGACCCAATTGGGTCTAAAGAGTGAGAGGAACTCTATTTCTAGACCAATCAGGTCAAGTACTCTACCAGTTTAAAATTAAGTTAAAAATAATCTCAACAATACAAGGTCGAAAATTTGAATTCCCAACCTCACATACAGACATATTGTCTGGTGGCCAACTCATGATATCAAGTTATGTGAGGATCAATAAAAGTAATAAAAATAGTTGACTCGACAAGTGACGCCTAAATTCCTACTTCCCTCACACTTACCCTAATTAAATGAATGAGACATGTATCCTCTTATTTTCACAGGGTACTGTTGAGAAATTTTTTTTGCTATTCAATTGGAGAGGAGTATTCTAAATGAAAAATACTTAGATACATCCGATCTTTGACTCCTACTTGTAAGCTTTATGATCAAAATTTAATCTTATAAAATCTTATTTACATTAGTTGAGGTTATATATTTCATAATATTTAATTCACACTACACGATCTACATGGGATTAAAGACCAAATCTATCTAAATATTTGTCATTCCAAATCGTTAGATAATTAAAAAAATAATAAAATTCTCTTACTTAGTAATTATATTCGGGAAATACTTAGATAGATTTAGTTTTTGATTCCACTTGTAGATCCTGTGGTGTGGATTAAATGTTATGAAATCTATGACATAAATTGATGTAAGCAAAATTTTATAAAATTTAATTTTGATCGCAAAATCTATAAGTGAGACTAAAAATTGAGTTTGTGATAATATTTTTTATTATATTCATCCGATATTACAGAGTAGGTAACTTACTCTAGAGTTGTGGACCCTTGAATCTCCACCCGAGTACGTATTTTCTTGTCGTCTCCCCCGACCTCCTCCAAGTGACATATTCTTGTGAAGGCATACGCTTTCAACCACATTAATACCACGCCTTCATCATCCAAAACGCACCAAAAAAAAAAAAAAAAAAATCCATAGTTTGTTTAAGGGTGACTCGTCATCTTGATTTAGGGTTTTTGACAAATTTCCCAAAACCCTCTGCAGCAACAATGTCCATTATCCTTAAAAAATGCTAAAATTACTTCATTTTCTTGCAAATTCCACATTTCTCTCCAACCCAACAAAACCCATCTCCCAAATGGCGGCGACAATACCCCAAGAACTCTACCCAGCAGACGAAGATTTACTCTACGAAGAAGAAATTCTCCGAAACCCATTTAGCTTAAAGCTCTGGTGGCGTTACTTGATTGCTCGATCCGAATCTCCCTTCAAGAAACGGGCAATTATCTACGAACGAGCCCTCAAAGCCCTCCCCGGAAGCTACAAGCTCTGGCACGCTTATCTTCGGGAAAAGCTCGAGCTGGTGAGAAATCTTCCGATTACTCATTCTCAGTATCAATCTCTCAATAATACTTTCGAAAGAGCCCTTGTTACTATGCATAAAATGCCTCGAATTTGGATTATGTACTTAGAATCTTTAACTAATCAGAAGCTCGTAACGAAAACTCGTAGGACTTTCGATAGGGCGCTTTGCGCGTTGCCCGTTACTCAGCACGATCGGATATGGGATCCTTATTTAGTTTTTGTTGGCCAGAAAGGGGTTCCGATTGAGACTTCTTTGAGGGTTTATCGTAGGTATTTGATGTATGATCCTAGTCACATTGAGGATTTTATTGAGTTTTTGTTGAGTTCCGAGCTTTGGCAAGAGGCTGCTGAGAGGTTGGCGGGGGTTTTGAATGATGATCAGTTTTTTTCGATTAAGGGGAAGACAAAACATAGGTTGTGGTTGGAGTTGTGCGATTTGTTGACGCAGCATGCTATTCTATTAATACTGATATTTCTGGGTTGAATGTGGATGCGACATTAGAGGTGGGATAAGGAAGTTTACAGATGAGGTTGGGCGGTTATGGACTTCGTTAGCGGATTATTATATTAGGAGGAAGTTGGTGGACAAAGCAAGGGATGTCCACCTAAGGAAGGTATGACTTATAAATTGACAGTTAGGGATTTTAGTGTCATTTTCGATGCTTATTCGCAGTTTGAGGAGAGTATGCTTGCTTTAAAGATGGAGGAGATGAGTGAGAGTGAGGTGGAGGATGAGGAAGGTAATGGTGAGAGGATGGAGGACGAGGAGGAAGAAGAAGAGGAGGATGATCGGTTGGATATAAGAAAGTTGGAGAAGAAACTTAAAGTGTTCTGGTTAAATGATGATAATGACGTGGATTTGAGGTTGGCAAGGTTGGAGAATTTGATGGATAGGAGGCCGGAGCTGGCAAACAGCGTGCTGCTTAGACAGAATCCACACAATGTGGAGCAGTGGCATAGAAGGGTTAAGCTTTTTGAGGGTAATCCTACAAAACAGATATTGACTTACACGGAAGCAGTTAGGACAATTGACCCAATGAAGGCTGTAGGGAAGCCACATACGTTGTGGGTTGCATTTGCAAAGCTTTATGAGAGCCATAAGGATATTGCAAATGCCAGGGTGATTTTCGATAAGGCGGTGCAGGTCAACTACAAGACTGTTGATCATTTGGCTAGTGTCTGGTGTGAATGGGCTGAGATGGAACTCAGGCACAAAAACTTTAAGGGTGCTTTGGAATTGATGAGGCGTGCTACTGCAGAGCCATCAGTTGAGGTCAAACGAAGAGGTAATCCATCCTTGTTGTTCTGCATTTAGATGTTTTCTGATCATATGCATGGTTCTTGTTTTCAATTGACAACTCTAGAGAAATAATTGTGGTGGGAAAAATAAAAAGAACCTCATAGAAATTACAGAACTTTGCTGTGTCTTTTAGTGTTTCTCTTGTTCACATATGCCTTAAGCTTAAGCATCAAGATATTGTAGAACACTACTTATAGTACATCAGCTTAACATTTCCCTTGTGCAAGGATGTGTTGTTTATAAGATATGAGCAAAGAAAGGTCCACCATGAATATACATGAAGTTATGTGAAATATTTATTAATTGATGAAAAGTATAAGAAAAGGTGAAGCAAAAAGTGTCGCTAGAGCCAAGGGCAATTGCTTTTGCATCTTTTTTTTTTTGACAATTTTTGGCATGCATCCAAATTCAATTTATGTGTTGGGGAACTTGAAGATTGCTTTCTTAACCACATGCTTTATGTGTTGCAGTGGCTGCTGATGGCAATGAACCGGTGCAGATGAAGATTCACAAGTCCCTAAGACTTTGGACATTTTATGTTGACTTGGAGGAGAGCTTGGGAACCTTGGAGTCAACTCGTGCAGTTTATGAGAGAATATTGGATCTCAGGATAGCCACTCCTCAAATCATAATAAATTATGCTATGCTGTTAGAGGTATGAGACTTTTTCTTTATCTTTTTCCTCTCAAGTGTGAAAGAAGGAAATCTTTAGTTTACTTGCCATTTGCTATTGTAAGAGATCTAAATTTCTGTAATTAAAATGTCCAGGATCATAAATACTTCGAGGATGCATTCAAAGTTTATGAGAGAGGCGTTAAGATTTTCAAATATCCACATGCAAAGGATATATGGGTTACTTACCTATCCAAATTTGTTAAAAGATATGGGAAGTCAAAACTAGAACGGGCTCGAGAATTATTTGAGCATGCAGTTGAAGTGGTACGCATCATCTTATTCTTTGCATCCCTGCATTTGGTGTGTGCTTTTTTCCTGTAAATGTTTTGTTTGAGCTTTATTTACATTTGTTTCTTGTGGAGGCACCCAAGAGAAAAATCAAACCCGAAGAGTGTGTATGAACCATAGTAGTTAAAAACACAAAGCGCACTAGAGCGCAAAGGCCTTGTGGGGCTTAAGCTCAAAGCTGCAAAAGCGAAGCACTTGCTTTTTTAGGCAAAGCACAACCAATGTTCTGTATATGGAATATTATTTTTAGCTATAAGTTTATATCTCACAGTTATGCAATAATAACATATGCAAACTTCTTAAATAACAAGATATGTATAATAAAAATAATATTGTAGCACAAAGTATTGCAAATAAGTGCATCCCACCACATTTTATTCATCCAATGATCAAAAATAAAATAGAAAGACATTCAACAATCAAAAAAAGAGAACAGTAAACATAAAAATGAAAAAAAAATGAAAAAACGCGCTTTTTGAGTGCTATGTTTTTGTGCTTTGACTGCGCTTTATTGCCCTCACTTGCTTCATACACAAAAGCGACCTTCTTGTGCTTCGCCTCGCTTCTCGCTTAATCGTTGCTTTTTTTTGCAGTTTTGACACTTTTAACTACTATGATATGAACATTTGGCCCAAATTATATCAATGAAGGAAAAATGTGATTTAGCTACTCTTTTCCACTTCATTTTGAAAATTTAGATTTATTTTATTTATGGATTAATGACATAAGCTTGAATAATAAAATCTAAAACTGTTGGCCTTTGCTAATTATACCCATTTCATAGGTTTCAGTATTGTTTTTTGTTTTAATGCCATGAATCCTGAATCATAAATTCACTGTTATGTCATTTTCCTTTTGACAATTTTGAGGATTCTTCCATTGAACTGTTTAGGACAGGCAGCTGTCACAGAACCCCCCTTACTAGAAGTGATTTACCTAGAGCAAGTGGAACATTTGTCACGTGAGAATTCGGTATAGCTTTTTACATCACATCTATTTGTCATATGACTATAAGGGCATGGGATGTGATTTTTCCTTTTGCGAGTCATTATATCTTCCACTTACACTGTCCTCCTGAAAACCCTGTTTATATCTATAGTTATTTAGCAGCCATACAAGAGCTCTGTGCTAGTGAGAGCTATTTCTTGTTTCCTTTGTTACCAATAGAGAATGTACTTTATATTTGCTTGTGTTTCTCTGATGATATCATGGTTTGGAACGAATGCTGCCACCATGTAAATAATAGTGTTTACTATTTGAAACATTTAGTTAAGATACTAACAGCATTTAAAGTTTAGGCCCCTGCAGAGGTTGTAAAACCATTATATCTGCAATATGCCAAGTTGGAAGAGGATTTCGGTCTTGCAAAGCGAGCCATGAGGGTGTATGATCAAGCTACAAAGGCTGTTCCAGCCGCTGAGAAGTTAAGCATGTATGAAATCTACATAGCTCGTGCAGCTGAGATATTCGGTGTTCCAAAAACAAGGGAAATATATGAACAGGCAATTGAATCTGGTCTCCCAGACAGGGATGTGAAGGTCATGTGCCTGAAGTATGCTGAGCTTGAGAAGAGCCTTGGAGAAATTGATCGTGCCCGTGCATTATACAAGCATGCGTCACAATTTGCAGACCCGAGATCTGACCCTGAATTCTGGTTGAAGTGGCATGAGTTTGAAGTGCAGCATGGAAATGAAGACACCTTCCGCGAGATGCTTCGTATTAAAAGAAGTGTTTGCTGCAAGCTATAGCCAGGTATAATTTGCTTTTAGTTATTCTCATCAAATTTGGTGAATTGTTATATCCGTTCTAGTCATGCCTGTCGAATGGCAAAATGATTTTTTCCGCTTAGTGGAGTGCAGCCTCTCTGAGTTAGTTTCAATTGACTGGATGTTTTGTGAAAATTACACCCATTTGATGAATTTTCTGCTACTATAGTAAAAACTTTTTTTTTTCTGGAAGTTGGTAGGGAAGTTATTGCATTAGTGAACATCTCTGGGGATTGTGGTTTTTCCCCTCTTTAAAGTTAGCTTTTGGTTTCATTCTGTAGTATATAAGTTCTGGATCCTATTAATCTGTTGTAATTTTTTAGCAAAGTTTAGAAGTATAATTTAAGCTTTTAATTCCTCCATTTTTATTTTTTCTTTTTTGTCTTCTATTCAGACACACTTTATTCTTCCGGAGTATTTGATGCAAAAGGATCAGCTTCAGACTCTTGAGGAGGCAAAGGATGTGCTGAAGATNTCCTACTGCTGTATATGGAGGTCTGGTCCGAAAAAGACCCTGAAACTTATAACCTTGATGCCGGTGAAGATGCCGCTGCTGCAAATGATAAGGGTGAAGGTCATTTGGGAGCCCTTGCAAGATTTAAAAGAATTAAAAATGGCTAACCTTGGTTTGAATTAAATCATTTGACTTGTGCATGAAACTTAATCAAATTTTAGGTGTTATTCATCAACCACCAGGTAAAAGCAGATTGTTTTGTTGTATCACGGTTGCACCATCTGAGGCAACAAATTTTTCCCTGCATGGATTCTTTTATTATGTTTTTCTTGTACGGAAGGGAGTTCAATTTTCCAAAGTAAAGATGAAAAGGGACTCTATAGCTGTCAAAAATTGGGCAAGAAATAGAATGCCATGTTTAAGTGATGTCTAACTATATTTTGGAGGATCTATGCATCATTGAATATATATATAATTGAGTGGAACATGTATTTTTTCTTAGTGCGTTCCACTGTTTTGACTTATGCGCTCTGTCTCTTATACACATCAAGCATGTGTATAAGAGACAGTTGTATGGATCATCTTTCAAACATTCCTGTGTCCAGATAAACATTACGTTCCTGTTTCTGTTGTTTGGATAATTGTACATTTGCATATGGTTCTGAAGGCTTGTGCTTGATGGATAATTACAATACCACCTGAAACTTTCATTTTAGCTATGGCAACTTTTCTATTTCAAAGAAGTCAAGAAAATACTTGTGTACGAATTTCACTTCATCTCCTTCGAATAAATAGTCCTACCCTGTGCATCTTCCTGTACAATGTGCAACACCTCCTTTGGAGGGTTATGGTGCCAAATTTGAGGTTTCTTCAGATGATATCCCATCTGTGCAAATTTATCAGCAGCCCTATTGCCCTCCCTATAAATATGTGTTAAAATGCAGTTATCCAGTGCTGGAATCATCATATTTATCTGACCAACATGTTTTTTTACTTGTGCACATATAACATGTCTCTTTTGTGCAATGATGTGAACTAAGGACTTGGGATCTCCTTCAACCCATACATTGCTCCAACCATTCTCGGGGACTAGTTTCAGGCCTCTTTGTAGAGCAACCAATTCTGCAATTGTGCTGTTCGTTCGGCCGATAAATTCTGAATATCCAAGCAAGAATTCAGCCTCATGGTTTCTTGGAATCCCTCCAATGCTTGCTTTCCCTGTCTTGCACTTGCATGATCCATCAAAGATCAACTTAGTCCAGCGTCTTTCTGGTTTCTCCCAGCACACTTGAATTGGTTCTTTGTGCCATTTTCTCACTAGAAGTTGAAATGGCTTCAGCAAAACTCTTCCACATCCAAATGATTTGGAAAAAATAAGCATCATCTTCTTAACACTTAATTTTCTTTTGCTGGCCTAAAATGATTTTTTCTTTATTTGCATGAATATATTCATATGTAATATAGAGAGGAGATGGGCTTGGCATGGATTGCTCTATACCCAAATTAGGCATGCATGGAAATAGTTAGTGGACTAGTTTCAACAAATGGTGACCATTGACCTTCAACTGTGAAACTAACAGTTTGAGTACCATTTTCAATTTCGAGCAAACGCCACATACCACCAAAGTTACTTTCATAACTAGTCAATATAGCTGAAAATCAGGATAAGATCGACCACCTGGTTTCTCTAAAAGGATTTTAATTTATTGCATTTTTTTATAGGAAAAATGTTTACCATATCTGTACAAAGAGAATAGTCCATTTATTCAGAATGATAAAAGGGAGAGGCCTCAACTAGATTAATATTTGTACCTTTTTATGTTTTTAGAATGAAGGATTCTTTGTTTGGAGTGTTAGGGTGTTAGGATGGAGAATGTCTATCTTAGAAACTCCACATGAGACCATTAAATTAACCCAAAAAAAAATTAGGGGAATCTCCTATTTTTTATTTTTTATCAATACAATGGTAAGAGCTATATATGTGGAGTCCGTAGTTGAGATCTTTTCGTTAAGGTAAGCAACGTTATTATTTGCTAAAAAAAAATCTCCCTCGGCTATTAAACTCGTTGCTGATGTTTCAAACTGTGGTACACCAAAGAACCTCATCTAAAGGTCTACGCAAAGACTAAATTAATTCAGGTATTCTGTTTCAAATTTCTAGAGCACTTCTCTAGTATAAAGAGAGTGAGCTACTGATCTTTCATGGTTTTCAGCAAAATATAACCTCCCTATTCAACACTTCTTATTGCCAATAGCCAATGTTATTACCACAGCTCAAATTGTTAATGCCACAGCAAAACTGCTCTTGAAATGACCAAATTACCCTTTTATGTTATGAGAGAGAGTAGGAAAATAGAGATATTTTGGTCATTTCGTAGGTTTTTGCTATGGTAATAACAATTTGAGCTGTGACAATAACGTTGCCAATAAGCCATAACCAATCATGAGCTACGCCAGAAAATATGCCACCAAGGAGAAATACAACTACAAAACTCCTAATGCATTTTGCTCCACTCCCTGCAAAACAAGGTGATATACCTGTCTCTTATGACATGGCATACACATTATATGTTATTGTATGGGGTAGAGTATTACGTTGCATGTAATTGTTGGTAGTGAAACACTTAAATTTTTATCATCGCTTAGGCCTCCTAAATAGGCTCCCCTGTCTCTTATACACATCTAGATGTGTATAAGAGACAGTCTCAATCCATAAACAGGCGATACCAAATCATAAGAAACACTTTAAACTGTTAAAAATACATTTCCGTTATTGACCTGACTATGGAGTGAGAGTAACTTACCTCTTCTAAAATTAAGCCATATACAACATGATCTTATACCAACTGACTATTATAACGATTTTCCCCAAAAAAAAAAAAACACAAAGGTCTTATCTACAATTTAAACACTAGTCAAGTATCCAACAAGCAATATATTGTGGGAAATTTGGGCCTACCGTTCAGTCGATTGTTAATTTGCTGGTCTTCACTTACTATGGGCTGAGCAATACCTTTTCCCTGTAGACCCGTGATGAGGCTAATTTGCAGTCCACATATAATAATACTTGTAAGATGACCGTTATTGGGCCCTTGTGTAGATACTAGAATTGAAAATTCGCCTCTTGGCAGTTGATTCCTCCAATTGATTGTTTCAGAATAAAGGGTCCAATTTTTAACTGGGCTAAGTGGTACTTATGTTCTTGTGGGTTTCAGGAATGATACCGAGAATTGGGTTCTGTCTCTCACTTTTACTGGGGGCCCGAGTGCCCTTTTTAATACTACTATTATTTGTTTTGATTTATCACCAAAAGGATTAAATAAATTTTTTTGAAATAATTTGGTATTTAATTAATTATTACGTAAAATCATAATTATTAATACGGACATTTTTCACAGAAAAGAGGAATCTTGTGTTACAATAGAAGATCAAACAATTCCATCAAATGATCCTAAAGGAAATCTTCTATAATTTCACACAAGGACAATTTTTTGGTTTCGTCCAGTCATTAATAACTTGATTACATAGTTTTGATTATAGTATAAGCACTACTTAAAGACGCTTTAAACTTTAACAAGCTATGGCTAAAAAGAATAAACACGAGAAGAGTGGACATTTTCAAGAATCCATTTAGAAAGTTAATATTCATTTTTTGCTTAAAAAATATTGAATCAATAATACATTTTCAAATTAATACAACAGAAAACAATAAAGGACAAATGAGCCCCGTATATTTCTTTAGTTTAGGTTTTGCACTACAACATTATTTAATACAACTTTTTTGAACACGTTTTGTCATTAAAATGATGCATTTAGCTCATGAGACATTTTAAATTATATGTATTTGTCTAAATTCCACTTTAAAAAAAAAAAAAAAAGTCTACCATTCCTCTACTCTCTAGTGACTCAAACTCATGATTAATAGGTTATAGAGGAAATGTCTTACTACTTAAATTACGTCTTTCACTTAATTTAGTTGTATTGTAATCGAATTATGCAAACTTAATGCAGTATCGAGAACTCAAATTAATTTTTTCCCCTCTTTTTCTCTTTGAGCCCAATTGCATTTAGACTCAAATTCAAAAAATACCACAAACATGAGCTTGATATCTGAAATAAATCTTTGGTGTCTAAGCTCTACTACTTTTCTTCACCCCGCAAGGTGTGCACCATTGGAAATTAATTGCAAAAATGCAAGTAAAATACGTTAAGGTTGCTTTCATGGTCCTACATATTTCTCTCGAACTTGTGTTAGTTTTTGAGTGGTTGGCCGTGTATATTGGTTGTGCCGTGTTTTTGGATGCATCAAATCATTTTCTTGAGAGGTTTTAGGATTTGTGTTTTGTCCACCGACCAAATATGAGCATGAATACACATCTAGGCCTCTAATTTTATTCAACTCAATTCCTGACTCAATTTCTTAAGTTTGTGAATATGACTTTTCAATTACCCCCACTGAAATATTCAGTTGAGCACTATCACTTTTTTTTATTTACTTTCCTCATTAAGGGAAATGTCAATGGACTAGATAATAAACATTATAATTAATATTTCAACTCTTTTAGCTTAAAGAAGATGTATCTACCTCATCAAAATAAATAATTTTCGTCTTAAGCAATTAATTAAACACTACCCGTCTTCTATAAGACATGAAACAAATCTAAAGAGATGTTTGGTTTATGGGTATGAAAGGAAGAAATCGGAATACGAATCAAAGTTAATGATACTTATAAATGTTGTTTGGTTAATTACTATGAGAATTATTTTATAAAAATAATAGTGAGGATTTATAATTTACATTTCGATTTTGATTTTCGAATGTGAACCAAACATCTTGAAAGTATTGGCATGTTTGATGAAATGGTACTAATGTTTTAAAAAGAAGCAAAGAACGTGTATCCATCTGCTGGTAAAACTTTAGGGTATAGATTACATATTTCAAAGGAAATCATTCTCTATGGCTGTCTATTTTTTTTTTCTTTAGGAAGAAAATACAAAAAACTGTTAGAATAATAAACAGAATTGGAGAAATTACATATATTCATCATTAGTACAATATCCTAGTGTTGAACAGAAATTGTATCTATTCGTCCTTAGTACAATAGTTTAGTGCATATGAAATTAGTCAGAAATGGAGGGAGGGTAAAGGGAGATAAGAGAGATCAAAGAATTGGAGAAAAAATTGATGGGTAGTTTAGGGTTTTTGAGTGGTTAGGTAAAATTGTCAGCACAATTTTTCTCGTCTAAATTTTAACTTGATTGAAGTAAGGTGACAAAAATTGATAGTATGAGGGGATCAATTGCTAAAATTAATAATTCAAGGATAAATAGCATATCAACGATAGTATAAGAGACAGGCCTATGCGGTCCTATTACTTTTCTTTATTTCGGCATACAACTTTGGCAAAGTAAAGCAAAGCCCCAAGACACATTATATTACAACAAATTATATCCTATAATGATTCTAATAGAAGTCACTGCCTTGTCATGTCTGATAATACTCATATAAAGATGGATTGGATTATGATTCGATATTATCAAACACATTATAACAACCCTAGGGGGAAAAAAATAATACACCTTTATGGTTCCCTTTCATTAAATGAAGTCCAAAATTTGTACAAAAAAAATGCAATTCTGGCCTTCAAAATTTTGGATCGTAATATATCTTGATCTCCAAAATTTCAAGTAAAATACATTTAGTCCCCAAACTTTATACTTTCTACTAATTTAGGTCAAATTTGAAGTTACGTTAATCACAACATGTGACTATTAAATCTCAAGTTTTAAAAGTAAAAAAAAAAAAAAAAATGCAATTTTAGCTCTCAAAGTTTGGGTCATAATCTATTTTAGTTCTCAAAATTTCAAAAAAAACACGTCACATAACCCTCACAACTTATTAATTTCTATGTTAATTTAGTACAAATTTATAAAATTCAGTAAATTACAAACGGAAAAACTTATGTGCAATGTACGTGACTGTTAAATCTAATTTGGCTAATAACTTATACGTGACTGTTAAATCTAATATGAGTTATAACACCCCCAACTGATTTCAACCTTTTTAATCTGGTGTTGAAAAAGTTATATCACATCCAAAAAAAGGATAATAATAATACAATAATAATTCATTAATAAATAAAAATAATAATTTAATTCCAAAATTAGAAAAGCCTGTTTATGGTTGAGTTACATTAATTAATACTCTCCTTAGAAGTGATATATCTCATACTACATTGAATTGATGTGGAGTTCCTTTCCTAAGATACAATGATCTCGAAGTAAGTTTGATATAGCAAAACATCAACCACAGTTCGATATTGTCCTTATACTCAATTATTTAATATATAGTTTAGTAGACTGTAGTTTATTATAATGGTTGTAATAATATGAAATTTAATTAAGGAAAGAAGTAAGCTAATATGTATTGTATCATATTGTGCTGGAAAATATTCTTATATATAGTAGTTTTTAAATAATAAAAAATAGTTGTTGGAGGTCAGAAATCTTAACGTTACTTTTTTTATCGTTACATTCCTTGATATTTTAAAATATGCTAGTGTAGTTATTTCCTGATTTTGTGAAATTGCTATATTTAGGAGTGCTTCTTAAGCAATTAGATGTAAGTGGATGGGCTCTACAAAAGTCCTACTCACAAATAAATTTTTAATTATGATTAAAACTTTTTCATAAAATTAGGGTTTAGGAGTTAGATTAAAATCTCGTAGAAAATTCAGATAATAAGAGTAATGATTATGAAGATGGGAGTGCTAATTCGAGAATGGTAGAGATGACTTTGAAACTGGGAATACTAATTTTGAATATAAGAATGGTTGTGGGAAGATGATACCACAAATAGTAGAAGCAATAATGAATTTGATGAATCTATAGCCCAAGTAAATGCTCTTCCCTAACTGATTTGATTATGATATGAGTGATGCTAAGGATGATGAAATATTTCTTAATAACATAAACAAAAATGTCAAATGGTTAGGCGTTGATAGTTAAAGGGAAAAGTAGAAATATGGTTAAATAGGTTGAAAATGGTTGGGAAGTGCTATAAATCAGGATAGATTTAATAGTCACGTACAATACACATGACTTTTTTTCCGTTTGTAATTGACAAAATTTTCAAATTTGTTCTAAATTGGTAGAAATTAAAAATTTTGAGTATTAAATGTATTTTTTTTTAAACTTTGGGGACCAAAATAGTTCATTACCCAAATTTTGAGTGCTAAAATTACATTTTTTTTTTCACATTTGGAACTTAAAATTTAACTGTCACCTGCTTTGCACGTGATTCTCTCTATTTGTAATAGATGAAAATATTCAATTTGATATAAAATGATAGAAATTAAAAAATTTGAAAACTAAGTATATTTTACCTGAAATTGTAAGAATAACTAAATGGATCACAACCCAAACTTTGAACACAAAAATTGTATTTTTTTTTTTTCCTTTGGCAAAATCCACTATTGGACCAATTTTGGAATTATTGCAAATATAATGGTGAGTCTGACTCTTTTGCACCGCCCAGGGGACCGTTAGGCTTCAGTTAGGGACAAATAATAATTGGATGCCACGTCGGTTCCAAATAGCACCAATTACAACATCGGGACCCACACAAAATTGCTAGAATTTTCCATATCTTACCTGTCCCTGGCCCCACCAAACACCGCAATACCAGATTAATTCCGGTCTCCCTTCTCCATGAAACCTACTCCAAATTCTCAATTCCCGCCCCTTCTTCCGTTCGCCGGTGTTTTCTCCGGCTGCCGGCGGAGTTATCGGAATTGTACAGATTCTTTGAAGTAAAGGGCTGAAGTGATCAAAGTTCTAGCAAGTGAGTTGCAATCAAATTCCATTATCTTGGTTGAATTACCCTTTTTTCTATGCTTGACATATCACGAATAGATATTATCTTATACACATAGAAATTTAGAATTCGATTTTATTATAAAGCTTATTATTATTAGAAATTCATTATTTAAGCGATTCAAATTATTATTATTTGTTTTGGTTGGCAGGTGCATTTATTTTTCATGGTTTCTAGATAATTTGTTTTATCTTGAAGTGCATTAACGTACTTAAAACGTATAATTAGACATGTATTAGTAGCAATAGAACCCGAAAATTTTATTTTTGTACTTGAATTTTAATTTGTTTGCTCAAAAATAAATAGTTTATAAAAAATCATACAATGTCTTTTTGAGTGCTTCTTTACTTGGTTGCAATAATGCATCAAAAAGATTTTTATTTGTTTTATTGACATGATTTTTGATAATTGAAGATTTATTTTTTCAAGGACTAACTAGAAAATGGAAGTCAACAACCAGGATTGATTCCGTAAGACATAAACATAATCTCTTTTAGAGAACTATTTCAGATTGAGTGGGATGGTGGCATATTTGGTCATATATTTTTTATTTATAGTTATATTTTGGTCATCTGTTAATTTTTTTTTTTGTGTTATATCATTTAATATGTTAATACGTATTCTTTATTTAATATTTATTAGTAATAACATGTCATCTATTTAAATAATATAATATTAACAAAATAGTATTAAAAAGTGTTACAGAAGAAGAAGAGAAAAGGTTCTGATATCTTATTCAATACTTTTTCATCAAGTTATTTAACCAAGTTGAATTGGATAAAAAAATTAAATAAATAAAAGGAGAGAATGGTAGATATTGCTGTCTATCGTGGGTTTGTTGGTTATTGTCCTTCATCAGTTTGTCATGGTCGTTTATCTGTAGTATTTTTGATTCTTCTACACATCTATAATAGAGTCCAAATATTTATAAATGATTACTATATTCTCCTTCACAAAAACGATTTTTTTTATTATAAAAAAATAGCATTTTTTTCTAAGTCACAAGATAGTAGTGAACCACTTCATCCACGTATATTTGTTCTCGTAATTAGTTTTAGATAACAAATATATTTTTATTGCCAAGTCGTAAATTGTGTGATAACTAAAAATTCATAATCTCAATTAGAAGTTACAACCCTTCTATGGATAAATCACTAGAATTTTTTTTTTTTTTTTAGTTATGAATCTCTAGACGTGGTTGAATTAGTCTAGCATTTGAAATCATTCGAAATTGTTACCTATTTTGCATTATTTGTATCCAATGAATTATTAGTCAAGTCACTTATTCCATTCGAGAAAGATAAAAATATTCTTGACAGTTGCTTTACCCGTTCTATAAGACATCTAGATTGATAGAAGACGACGCACCCACTGTCCTCTTCTTGATTTGGTGTAAATGTAATTGACCACAATAATTTTTTTTTTTTTGAAACCACTAGAACTAAATTGTCTTTTGTTTTTTGTGCACTTTATATTTTATCTAGAGCCTTGGTTATTACGTACACTTTCATTAGAGAATTATTTTATTATATTTTAAAAATTTATAAAATTTTATGATATTAAATTATTATAAATTTTAAAAATATAATAATGTGTATAAGAGACAGGTATTATATGTATAAATTTTAAAAATATAATAATATAATTAATTAAAGAGACAGTAGAATTTTCATTCTATCGCATGTATAAGGATTAGTAGTGTTACCTATACAATGCCTCAAATCATTTCCAATTAGTATACCCTTCGGTGTTATCTAGGAATTAAAATTAAAATATATTGAAATTTTGTAACATGTACATTATAATATAAGATGTATGACACATAATCATTGTATACTTAACTTTCAATTATTATAATTGAACACACAACATGTATCAAATGCTGCTTGTGTAAAAAAAAAACGTATATATATATATATATTCTCTAAACAAATGGTGTAGAAAAAGATTAATGCCAAATTAGATTAGATTTATGTTGTTAGCGATTGAAGGTTTTGACAATAAAAACTAGTAAAAATAGAAAGATGTATTTTTTGTTGCTAGTATTATAAGATAGAATTTACAATATTTTTTAGACAATCATTTCTTTGTACTTTATAGTCTTACAATACCCGACTATAAATTTTAAAATTTTGTATTGTACAAACAATTAAAAACAAAGAAATGATTCACTCGACGAGACTGTAGAAATCTCTGATATTATAATCATGGTCAATCAATGTTTATCATATATATAATTTGCCGCCAACGATTATGGAGTGGATTGGAGATCACATCATTGGCATGGGCCTGTTAGCCGTCCTTTGATTATTTAATGATAATTGACTACATAAATATATAGCTGAATAAAAAATTCCACTGCTCAAAGTTGAATCTTAAAAAATCTCTTAAGATGTAAAATTAGTGGTGGGACGATTAATTGTCCATTTGTTTAATTTAATTGTACTGATCATTTTTTCTTTTATGATTTTATAAAATTTCTTAGCTGGCATGCACGAGGGTAATTTTGTCCATGTACATCTTCATTTTTCTTAATTCTTTCTATATTAAGAAAGTAACCTGTCTTAAAAACATATAGCTGTAAAGTATACACTTTCTCTTATTAACTAGACGTGTCATGTTATACATAACTAATGTGTATATTTATTTTTTTTTCTTTATGTGAAAACTCTTAAACTTGGCCTAGTGTATCAGTTAATTGAATGGATATAAAGCTCAATAAATTTTAAATGTTCTTATATAAATTAGATAAACTTACCAAAAAAAATATATATTTATACCAAGTCAAGTGTATCAACTCGAAATACGATAAATTATTTATAAAATTCTTTGAATTTAAATTTTTTAATAATAATTAGGTAATATATAAAGATAATGTAAAAGACATCCTAAAATGGTTAAAATAATTTTATTCGTGATTGAGAAGATAATAAATACATGTAACTTATATTTTTTATTTTTTTACCCAGATAAAAGGTAAAATAACTTTTCGAATCGCTTTCGAATTCTAAATTTCTAATAACATATAGTAGAAAAAATAAAAAAATAATTACTACATAAACTAGGCATAAGTTGATATTGATAGTATTTAGATTGTGACTTTCATACATGAGAATTAAATAAAATATTGTTTTTTATTAATATCATCATGCATATAAATATGGCCACATTCCTCACCCACTTTGATTCCACGCTAACTACTCTTCTCATGACCTCTCTTCGTTTATTCTTAACCCTTCCTCTCTAATTTCACGCACACCAGCCACATAAAATGACATCTCACTACCCAGCAGCCACCGAGCTGGACTCGGCCGCAACCGAGTCACTCACCTCTACACCACGCTCAATCCACCACGACGATGTGTATAAGAGCGATGTGTTGCGTCTGCCTCTTGTGCAGCTTTTTGGTAAAATCCTCCCCCGTCCCCACGACAACCAACTCCGGTACGTCGGTGGGGACACCCGAATAGTCGCTCTGAATCGCCATACCACTTTTTCGTCGCTTTTGTCTAAGCTGTCGAAACTTTCCGGCGGGATGACCAACTTCAGTATCAAGTATCAGCTTCCGAATGAAGACTTGGATTCTCTGATCACCGTCACGACGGATGAAGACGTGAAGAATATGATGGATGAGTACGATCGGCTTGTCCTGACTCACAAGTCGGCTCGGCTTCGGATTTTTCTTTTTAATACTGATTCTGACTCGAGAGCCTCTCCATCAGCTCCCTCCTTGATGGCTCCGTATAAGCGGGAGCACTGGTTCTTGGATGCTTTAAATGGTGGGTCGGGTACCACGTTTGAAGAGAATGGG
This sequence comes from Cinchona pubescens, assembly GCA_025175665.1. Taxonomy (NCBI): domain Eukaryota; kingdom Viridiplantae; phylum Streptophyta; class Magnoliopsida; order Gentianales; family Rubiaceae; genus Cinchona; species Cinchona pubescens. The sequence goes on from JANKKI010000321.1 coordinate 668,533, forward strand.
CAGTCCGAGGTTTCTTCGATAGTATCCGAAGTTCCGGATTATTTATTCGGGTTGGACAATTCGGATGATACTGGTGCTGCTCCATCAAGGGAGTCTCAAGCTAAATTGAGGAGTAAGAGTATTTTGAGCGAGACACATCCGGGTTCCGATCCCGGGTCACCCGCTCAGATGGTTTCTTCTCCGTTTTGCTCTACCTCGTCGTGGTTGGCACCTCCTCACGAGCGTGCCGTTCCGGACCTACCACCTGTGAAAACTAAACCCTTTAACCCGGTAGCTCAGATTAGTGAACCCGGTAAAGATGGTCCGGTTGAGGGTGTTGTCGAAGGGGGTGACCCGGTAGTTTCGCAACAAACCGGGTATACAAGTAATCCGATGTGGCATTATGCGGGTCCGGCTATGCAACCCGTGCCTGTTTATTACGTTCCGGGTCCAGTTCGAAGTGGAAATGTTCCGGTTCAGCAGGTTCAAATCGGGGCTCCATATGTCCAACAAATTCCGCTTCCTCCGGGCCAAGTACCAGTCGGGTTCAATCATCAGATCACAAGTTTGGGTCAAGTCTACGGTGGTGGGCAGCGGCCGATCACGGCAGTTGATCCAATGTCGGGAAGAGTAGTAACCGAGGGATTGAATCAACCCGTTTATTATGGTGTTAGAAATGGTGGGATGGTTACAACTTATCCGGGTATGGTAGTTTCGGGTGCGGAAGAAATCCAGGGACCCGGACTTGAAATTAAGACGGGTCGGGTATCTCAATCTTGAATGCTTGATTGGAGTATAAGTAGTATTGGGTATTTCTTCCTTTTTCTTATTATTGAATTATTATCTTTGAGAAATGCTATTTGGTTGTTCTTTTGACGTTCTGAAAGCGAGAGTATATTTATAGTGTGTAATGAAGTGTAAGGGGGAGCTTTGCTTAATCAATTTGTAATTGTGTATTAACACATCTAGCTTTTTTTGTAAGGTATTATTATTATGAATAAAAATGTAAAGGATAAAACAATACTATTTGGTGTCTTTGACCAATTCTCATGATGCTTTTTGGGTCATGGGTTTCATGAAGAAAAAAGCTAGAAAATAAAATGATTATTAATGCATTTCAAGACTAAAATTTTTAATTTTTGGTTTCAAGATTATGACAATTCGATGTTATTAATATCTAGTTTTCAATATTCATTCTTTACCTTGGCTTATCATTCCTCTTCGTCTTCATTTTTCTTTGACAATTGATGAGTGTTCAATTATTTCTTTACCGACTAATCAATTCTGTAAACAACTAAATAGACTGTAAGCGGTTAACTGTAAGTTATCTATTGCAAAAATTTCTTGTGCATTAAACCCTGGCTTCTCTTTTAATCAGAAGACTCGTAGCCTAAAACTACTAGAGAATGCTAGAAAATTTGAGTTCCTGTCCATCAACAGAAAACGCACAGCTTGAAATATACTCGATCTACAAAAAAATAACTAAAAAGTTGGTTTCCACAATTAATGCATGAAGCCATGAAAGTCCCATGATTACTCAAACTAGAAAAAATGAGAGGTTAGAAGCATTTTGAGTTTTCTATTATACTTTTGGTCTAATAAAAGACTTAAAGTCGGTTAATAGAATTAAATGAATTGTGGTCATTTGTCATCAAAGTAGTAAGGTGGATTAGATTGTTAGAAGGTGGATTACTAATTGTTTGAACGTCATCTCACATAAAATGTGATTTTTATGTAAGTTTGGTTGTTAGATTCACGAGACTCACTATTATTGTAGGATCACAGTGTACACAAGTATTTGTAGATGAATGCAAATTAATATGATACAAAGTTTACATGTGAGATTGAAAAGAAGAGAAATAATGTTGAAAGTGGAGTATATCCATTTTTCCATGCGGTGAGTTAAGTGTCTCTTGTATGACTATAACCACTCAAGGGCTCTCTGGATTCACGAATTATGAGATGCATGGGTTGAAGTGTGTTCAAGTTTAATTGATTTACTTTTCGAGTCGAATTTAAATGAATTTTTATCGAGTTAAATTCAAATTGAATGTAAATAGTTTGAAAATTTTATATGTAAATTTAAAATTTGAAACTTATCGAGTTGATTTTAAATTGATCACAAAAAAACAAAAAAAAATTTTAACGAATGTTAAATTTATTTCAAATTAACTTGATTATTGACGACCCAACCTCGAACAAACTCTTAGCAAATTGAATTCAATACAAATATTAAATAATTTAAATTCATTTACAACCCCGCTTCTGGCTTATATAGGATGGGAGTAAAGACTTTAAAATGGACATGACGACTCGGGCTTTGCTGGTTAATGAAACAAATTTCAGTAGCAACACCCATGAATAACATTAAGCCCAATAAGAAATCACTACTTTGTAGTTCTATTCTTTCTGTGCCTGTGGGATGGGACTAATATTTGCCTTCGGAGTTAGGGTACCAATTAGGCTGCAGAGGGGCCAAAAGGTTTCCCAAGTACGAGCTCCACAACTGGTCCAATGGCCCAAGGGTGCCATATCAGCCAGCTTGCCCAACCACATCAATGACATGTTTCCCTTTTGTGGCTTCTTTGGCTCCAGTTGGAATTTTGAGCGAAGGAAAAGAAAAAGGAGAAATAAAGAGGAAAATCAGGAAAGAGAATAGAGTGTTTCCACATTTTTTTTTGAAACACAAAAATAAAATTTAGAATTAAAATCTTTTTAACTTTAGCAGACATTAGTGAAATCTAATTAATATCATAAACCAATTATTCATTTATTTTTTACTTGTATTTATTTTGTTCATGTCTAATCACATGAAACACACATTTCTCAGAATTTTATTTTCTCTCGTATTCTTTACAATATGATTATTATTATTAATTTTTTCCCCATATTATCTTCGTGTAGGAGTGTGGGTCAGAAAATCAAAAAATGTGTACGTAATTAGTCATATTACTATATTAGTGGTTAGAGTTAGAGGTTGTTCATGTCGTTTTTCATCTTTTTATCTAACTTCACATATAAGGTGTATTAAAAAAAAATACTAATAAAATTGGCTTGATTTGTACAAAGTTTCAAAATTTCCAATGGCATTGTTAATCATTGTGTTTTTCCTGTATTTTTTCCCAGTGACTGTAAATAAAAAGACATTCTTGTTTGAACAGGATACAGGGTGGTTTTAAAGGGGAGCGACGGCCCAAGATTATCAAAATTTAACTTGTATTTTTATAAAATTTGTATTTTGTTCCTCTAAATTTTTTTAAAAAAATATAAATTAGTCTTAATAAATATATATTTATTAAGTCTTACTCTCTTAAGATATTATTCTTGCGTGAATCTCTCTCTTACTAAATGCATGGCACGTAGATCCGATCAATTTTAAAATTTTTCATAAATAACAACCGTGGTAGAGACGGGAGAAGAGAGATTGCAATGATGCTGCTACGTGCACGGGGGATCCACTATCCTACAACTACAAGACGTCCCTCCACAGTTCCACTCCTTAAAATTCCAAGCGTGCCCAAATAGATGCATATTCTACTGATAAAAGAGCAGAATCAATCAACCAAATTTTACAGCAAAAAATGTTCCTGACAAAAATATTTCAAGTTTTCTTTTCTCCATTGGAGTTGGAGAAATCTGTTAAAGTTTATTTAATTATTTGCAACTTGCCCTTGTTAAAAAAAAAAAAAAAACTACGAGACAAAAGAGGAAAAGAAAAGCAATTGAGGAAGAAAAAGTAAAAGTCAATTGGTCTTGCAATAAGTAAAACTAGCTAGGAATTGGATGAACTTTTTAAGGGCTTTCTCTTTTACCAATAAAAAGGATAGAATCCTTTGGAACGTAAGTAAAACTTAAAAGAAGAAGACATTAGCCACAAAAAAAAAAAAAAAAAAATTAAAGAGAACATTTTTTGAGGATGATAGAAGTGGCAATCCACTAATATTAAACATTTGAGGACTGTCCTCCCGAGAGAAACTCTACTCTTTGTCCTTGCGTTCATTGTTGTACGACTTTTTGTATTTTTTCGATGCCTCCATCAAGATTCGAGGGGTTAAAGAAAAGTTTTGGTTGATTAAAGAATCGAAATTTTTAATTTTGGAGTACAGAAAAATTTTATAGTTCTTTAAATCATTTCGTGTGTACTTTAAAGTGTTGTATAATATAATATTATATATTTTAAAAATTTGTAATAAATAAATATTACAAATTTTTAAAATTAAGAAATAATTCTCTCAATGGAATGGTAAAAGTTCCGGTAAGTATATATTTTATTGTATTGCAAACAAGAGAACAGAGAAGATTAGGTATAAAGATAAAAATACACGCGAGAAAAAGGTTAAGGGGAACTTCAAGGTTTCAAACTAGTATATTCAAAAATTGCTTGTTGATAGTGTAAATTACATATTTAATTAGCGATATATATGTTAGAAAATGTATCATGTTGAATCATCAATAGATTCAGAAAGGTTATGTTTGGGAAATAAAATTCTGGACTACTTTGAATTTACATCCCTTAACTTATAACAAATTTCAAATACATTTCAAATTTTAGTTTTGCACCTTAACTCTCAAATTCGTACCACTTCAATCTAATTTTTTCACACTATCATCAAAATTAACAAAAAATTTTCGTGTATCATAGATTTAAAAGGATGTATAAAAATGTTGCCATAATATTTTGGATGCACGAACAAAACTTCGGTTAAATTTAGTAACAGTGTTAAAAATTTGATTGAATAGAACGAATTTTAGAATTGAAGGTAATTCCTGTGTCTAATACAAATTTAGGGTGTAAAGAGACAATTAGTATAAATTGAGGGTGTAAAACAGAATTAAATCCTATAATTTTTAAAGGCCCACAACTGGAGTATCATGTTTGGTGAAAGTTAAAAGGGAAAATCGCCAAAATAGTCCCTCAACTTTTGCACTTTAGCCAGAATAGTCCCTCAACTTTCTTTTTAGCCAGAATAGTCCTTCAACTTTTTAAGAGACAGACTTTATTGTCAACCTTAATGAAGATAATCTTCATTTTTAACTTGGGAAAATCGCTGAAATAGTCCTTAAACTTTTTTACTTTAGCCAAAATAGTCTTTAAATTTCGTTTCAAAATTCTAGACTTGAGCTAAAAAATACAAGTTGGAGGACCATTCTGGCTACAAAAAAAGTTGAGGGACTATTTTGGCTAAAGTAAAAAAGTTTAAGGACTATTTCAGCGATTTTCCCAAGTTAAAAATGAAGATTATCTTCATTAAGGTTGACAATAAAGTAGTTGAGACTTTCAAACTGCAAGTTCTCCATTTGATGAGGGCAAATTTTATTTTATTTAAAAATTATCTATTGAAAGTATATTAAAAAACATGATAAGTTAAATTTATTATACATGCAATTTATCCTGTGAATGTCTACACGGTGGGATAGAACTTTTAGCATCATATTTTCTTGACAATTCATATTTCTGACTTCCACTTCCACTTAATAAAGCGTTATAGAACATTGAATCATTAGCGTTTCTCCCAAAATAAAAGTCTTCCTTGCACTTATTATATAAAGCTTTTACAACATCATTGTGTTGACTAAAGTAGTTTTTATATCAGGGTCCACTTCAATAGAATAGTGGTTCGATAAATTCTTGAGTAGATTAAAGTGTGATTATATAGTGTATTTTGTGATCCTTGATCATTTACCTACATAACTATTTGTACCTTTTAAACCTATAAGGGACCTTTCTTCAACACAATGATAATAAAAGTATTTTTTTATACTCATCTGTATCTTAGCAAGCATCGGACTAATCCACTTCCCCTGCAGAGTTTATCCAAGGATGCAGGGGCGGTATCTCGTGAGACTCAAACCAAGGGCCTATGGGATTCTATCGCATGTGGTTCTCTGTTGAACTACTCTTCATGAGGGACCAAAAAAAAAAAGAAAGAACAAATGAGTATCATAAGATATATACATTTTAATCTATCTAAGAATTTATTGTATTCATCCTTGTTATGTACACATTATTGAAGAAAAATCTCGTACTACATCAAGTATAGAAGAAAAATCACACTTCAGAGATGAATTAGGTTTGGACTTTTTATTTTTATTCTTTGAATCAAGATATAATTACTAACTACAAGAAGAATAATAAGTGTTGAAAGAAAGATAATTATATCACAGAGACCGGACGGCTGTATTTTGTTCTGGTTGCAACCGTTTCACTGTAGTTGCTTTTGGATTGATGAATTTGGGAATAGATTTGAAATCTATCATTTATTAGAGATATATTATGAATTTTTAATACACATAAATTAGGAAGCTATTTAAAACCATTACTTTCATACTTTTTAATCTGTGTAAATTAAAAATTCATTGATTTTGACACTAAAAATTACTCTAACAAATTAATGAATTTTAAAGTAAGTACACACCTACATTGCCTTCCTCATCTTAGATATTGGTGATTGAAAAATAATTTGCTAACTAGTCACAAGGTCTTGTCATCTTACATGTGTGCAGATGAAAGAAAAAATTGAAATAAAGGGCTTTAAGTATAAGAAAATAAAAAAACTACTTGTTATTAGTTAAGGAAAAGTGGGAAGTTAAAGAAGTATTAATGAAAAGTTCGTAAGAGGGTTTGTTTTTACATCATTAAAGTAGTAATACCACACCTCAAAATTATATGTCAAAACTGATTTACGGGACAAAATTCTATTAAACCTTTATGTCTCTGCATTTAGATATTTTGTTAGATTTTATTATTTCTTTCGATGCTCTATTGGCACGTCAATAATCTTAAATTTTTTGTTCTTATATAGATGTACTTGTTATTTACTGCAAAAAAAAAAAAATGATTTTTGAAAACTCCACAAATATTAATATGAAAATTTCGAAGTGTTGACTAGTAAAAGTCAAGTTAGTATCACAATGAAAGTATAAACGATATATTGGAGAAGAAAGAAAATATTAAAAAATATTAAATCGAAATCCTTTTAAGGAATTAACAGAAAATTATGATTTTATTGTCCCTATGTCAGATTTTTACTAATGACAAAATAAGTATTTTTACTTATACAACAAAAAATGGAAGGGTGTAGGACACTTATTAAAGAACATACTGTTTTCCAGCCATGACAAAGAAAGACTAGCCATACCCTTCGTGGGTTCAAATGGTTGAAAACTCGGAAGAGTAAAAAACATCTCTAATATGGTAATTTTCTTTTTGTTTTTTTCTGGTAAAAGCAATAATTTTGGTAGTAATTTACTTGTAAATCAACAACAATATGAAATGGAGTACCATATTTAAACTTCGACCACGGAAGTTGAGAAAAATATCTCATCCACATTTTCAAGCAAGGTCTTGTTTGTGCATTTCAAAGAGTTCTTTTTTTTTTTTATTATTATTATAAAATGAAGAAGAAAAAAAGAAATGGAATCAAAAGTCCGAGAATTAAATTTCCATCTTGCCGTGGTGGCCTTAATTTTGATTAATCATCTCCATTTCAATAATTACAGTCTAATGAGTTGTTGACCATTAAGAGCGATTTAAAATGTATAATATTGATTAATTGTAAGGCTCCATTACTTCACGTAGCATTCCTCTAGATTCCAGTCGCTTTGTTTAGCAATGTTGTGCCATGGCCTCATCATACATTTCAAAGAGCGAATCTATACAAAGTGACAAAATCAATAATGATTTATTAGATTTGAAAAATAATAAACGAAATCCGATCGAATATCTAAATTCAAGGGTTTGGTGATTCACTGTGATATTGTTACATAGAGTGATTTTGACAAATATTTTTGAATTTATGATTTTGTATATTATTTTCTATCCGCAAAATAGTGAAAATTTAGAAAATACTTTAGAATGAGAAGATTCACGCATGCATTAAAGATGCTTGGTCTACTTTCAACATGAAACGTTTGGGTAGGACAAACATTTGGACACGGGAAATTTCCATAATTAGAGAAGAAAAGGTGGGATGATTCTAGTGTAATGTTATTTGAAACTTCTGGTTTCTTGTTACGTGTGCAATAAATTATACTATTATTATATTTGAGTAGCAAGCATTCAAAAAATAAGATAAACAATTTATATTAAAATAGAATAGAAGATCGAGAGGCACTAAAATTGAAGATATATACTCGACGTACGTCCTTCTTCCTTTCTATGTTTCATTTTCCTTTATCAAATGTTTTAATTAAGAGAATCGCAAATTCATTTCTTTGAATCCTTAAAATTATAGATCATCAATAATGAAGTAAAATATATAGATATATAAATAATGAAAGTTTTGGAAGTTTTGTATAAATAATAATAAAAATAATGAAGTAAAAACACATAAATGAGCATCGTACCAGTTTAACATTTAACGTACTCACGTGTGTGATGTGTCGCATTATTTATCCTACATTCTTGTATTATCCTTTGAGTCCTATATGGTCGCTTTTAACTCCATTAGCATGGATGGAGAGAAATTCCAAGAAGACAGGACTCCACAGTATGGTCAACACTGAGGATCATGACCCACCCTTTTCCAAGAATCATGTGAACGAACTTTCTTTCTTTCCTGATTGGAGTGAATGCCCACAATTATAATAGGCCAGTGTTAAATTCATGTAAAAGTAATTTCCCATTTTATATTACAACTAAATTTGCTATCTTTTTATTTTCTTTTTCTAGAAGTTTTACTTTAGGGTTTCAATTAATTGCCAATTCCAAAAAAATAAAGTATTAAATGCATTAGCTACACATTCTTTTTAGTGTAACAAGATAATACTAAGAGCAGTAGTTGGAAAAACTTGATAGAACAAAAAAGATAAGAAAGAACAATATAAACACAAGTGTAAACGTCAATGTGAATGTTAATCAGATAGAGTTTCGTTAATGTGAAAACCAAAATCGAATAGAGTTTCACAAGTAAAGCTCCACGTGGAATAGGTAAACAAAGTTGGATAAAAACTCTTACAAACTAAAAATATAAGAAGGGAAAACGTAAAAGAAGTAACGTAGAGTTTCACAAGTAAAATTCCATGCTTAATAAGTAAAATCGGATAAGAACTCTAACAAACCAAAACAATATAAGAAGGGAAGACGTAAAAGCAGTAAAACTCTAATGGTTCACATGCACGCGTCACAGCTTGTAGACATGTATGATAGAGGAAAATTCTTCAAACCACCAACCATGCATTGTTTAGATTTTCAATTGATATTGCTCAAAGACAAAATACCAAACACATATATGTATGTTGAAGAAATTCACTACTGGTTTCTAATGTGGACAAAAGGACATCACTAACAAGGGAGTAAAAATGAAGGAAAACCAAATTTACTCGAGTTTTAATTTTTGGAGGCAAATTCAACAACAGCGACTCCAAAATTTTAAATACTTACCTACTAGTTCAATAACATTAACCAACACATTCTGACACTCATTGCTATTGTTATTTTGTTTGGTAGGTGATTTGTAAATATTAATATAAACTATTGATATATGTATTGATAAATTAATCTGACCTTAGAAAAAATAGGGGTAATTTATCATGCTCCTAAAATGTTTTTCAATCGAAAAAAATAACATTTATAAATTCAGGCCACTATTGCTATAAATTGTGTAGAATTAACAACCTCGAACAATTTATTCCGAAATCTAGAGTTAATTAGTTTGCAATGTCTCTTATAAAGTTATTTTTCTCCATAATGGCTCAATCAAAATCGGTGAAATGAATACTATAATTTCTTCCTTTATCTACGAACATTTTAAGTAATGAATAGAGAAGGAGAGTATAGGACGTGGTATTGAAATATATATAAATCCCATGTGAATTCTCTGCAGAAGTCATTGTCTTTGTGGATGGCAAGCTAGAAGATTGGACCATGCAGAGGGGGGCATTGCATTAAAGTATTAGTGTCCAGAATATTAAGATTATATTGTGTACTGAAGATAAAGAAATGGTGATCCAGTTTCAACATAGTACTAACATTCAGATTACATTCTGAACTCTGATTCACAAGTCCAGCTAGACTGCTTTTGTAAGACTTCTGCTGATAGAGAGGATAATGTGACCGCTTTTAATGCCATGTTTTAGAACTGCAAGAAGCAAAAGAGGGCCAACTCATTTATTCAAATTTTGAGAAAATAATATTGACTCCGTTTCATTTTACCTGTCACTTTAGATAATTTATTTTATGCCAAATTATCTGTCATTTTAGAAATTTAAAAAGTAATAACGAGTTTTTTACCATCTTTATTCTTAGTGTCATATTAATGAAGAAATTATTATGTAATTAAGGAATATTAACATAAAAATATAACTCAGTCACTTTGAACTATTTTTGTGTAAAATTGACGTAATCTAATACATTCTTTAATTCTTATACACCAAGTTAAAATGACAATTAAAATGAAATGGAAAGATTAATTAGTATAGTATTTAGACAAATTTTCACGTATTCGTTTGGATACACTATCAAGCTAATACACACGCATCGAATGAATACCAATAGGATCTAAGCTCGGAATTTTGGGATATTTCACATACAAAATTTTCTGGTAGGTAAGTACAAAAGTTCATGCTCTTTTACATTGAAAATAGACTCATAATTTTCCAACATCTAATCAAAGTTAGTGCACGTATTTTACAATTAGATGTGCATAAGAGACTACAACTAAATTCAATATATGAAAAGTACCATATCTTAATCCTACCCAGGAACGTGACATTTTTAGAAATTGATGCATCTCTATCTAGAATTATAGTGCTGGCTTGGTTCAATGACGAAGTTCACCATAAATGACATAACCGTCTACCGTGCTCGTGAATCATCATATGATGTGAGAAATATTTAGGTAAATTTGATTTTTGACTTTATTTATAGATTTTATAATGTGAATTAAATGGTGTAAATTTTATGATATCAAGTGATATAAATAATATCATATAAAATTTAATTTTGACCGTAAAATTTACAAGTGAGGGTCCAAAACCGAATCTATACGACATTCCTATCCATGTGTTACTATTCCAATTTATGTTCAACAGGACCCCTAAATATGAATAGTAAATAGAAGTGAAAAGCAAGTAAAGTTATTCGATAATCCTTTGCTGTTTGGTTTAATGTTAAAGAACAGGGTTAATTACACTTTACTCTCTGAATCTATATTTCAGTTGTACTTTACTTCTTCAACCCTAATAATGTACACTTTACTTTCTTTAAAAGGTTCCATGTAATAAATAATTATAAAAGGATGATGTTGACATTTGTTTTGCATTAATTGAGAACTCATTGCGTGAGTTGGACATATATTAGGAACTCGTTACGTGAACTATATGTGTAAGAGTATGTTGGAAGGGACTAACCAAAACCTAAAGTACATGTAAATGAAATAAAATTTGAAACTAACTATGATATCGTACTAAAAAATAAAACTTTCATCTCAAAAACTACTTAGCAAAGTTGAAGGTTAGAGTTTTCGAGGAGTTTATATTTGGACAGTAAATAGGAGACACTTGGAGTAATAAATTGATTTAATACCATAAAAGAACAAAAAAGATATGGGTACATTTTTATTTTTACTGAAGAATTTTTCTCACTGGTCATTGACTCACTGAGCACAGGTTCTTTCCTAGGGTGTGGAAAAGCAACCCTCTACTCTTCTTTCTTTTGGTATAAATAAGGTAGCTAGATAGAAACCAGAAAGCTACAACATTGCAACCTCTCAAGTCTGATGTTGAAACAGCAATACCTGAGAATGCCTTTCACTTTCACTTTCTCCTTTTCTCTTTAAAACCGATGTCTATAGATACACAGGATACCATGCACAAAAACACCAATGGAATTTGATATGGAATATCCGTTAATGGCGGCATCATCATTTGAAGAAACCATTCCAGCTCTCTTCGCCAATGAATTAAATCACATGCCTTTTCAGTCGTCCTTCAATGGCTCCGACCACCATCTCTTCTCCGTTCGCCGCGAAGTTTTCTCTCTCATTTCTCACGTAATTAAACTTTAATTTTATCCAAATGTTTAATTAAATTTTACTAAAATTTTCTGATTTTTTTTTTTTTGTACTTCACATTTTATTACGTACAAATGAATGAATATTATTTTCAGGCAAGGCTCATTACTGTTACAAGCTGAATCCTTTCACTACTTATCTTGCTGCGAATTATATCGACCGATTCATCAGCAAAACAAAAATCCGGGTAATTTTTTCTATTGCATATATAGTTAATTAGATATGTATATTCAAGTACTTTTCTTGTACAAAGACACGAGCAAGGTTATCGTTCGTTTCAATTATTCAGTGTCAATTTGGTAAAAATTCATGCGTGATTAAAAATTTTATTTAAATATGACTAATTATTAAACTTGTCTAATAGTTAATTTTAGATTAATAAGGGGTTCTTTCTCATTTGGCATAGAGAGCCCACTCATTTATAAATTATATCCCCTCTATTTTTTTTTTAAATAAGTGGGCTCTTCATGTCAATTGAAAGTCCATCATCAATCGCTAGATATACGGTTGGTCATGTCAAAAATAAAATTTCACAGTATATACGTATGTTTTATATATCTTTCATATAGAGAAAATCGATGTTAATTATACACAGTTACGATGGACTATAGAGACAGTGGAATTTTAGCAATCAGCAGCCTTTCATACAAGACAAAGATGAAAAGTCCTGTTGAAAGAGTTTCCCTTTGTGATTTGTACCATTTGGTTTCGAACCAAAAAAAAAAATTCAATGGTATTTTATTTTATTTTACTGTTGGAGATGAGCAGATAAAATGTGTTTGACATTAATTGAATGGAACAGAGGGAAGAAGGCTTTGTATTTCATCCACAAACAATTCATCGAATGGAAGCACTGATTCTTTCCACTCTCAGCTGGCGAATGAGATCAATTACACCATTTTCTTTTCTCAATTTTTTTATTTCTCTCTTCAAAATCGAAGATTCTTCATTGACTCGAGCTCTCAAACTTCGAGCATCGGATATCATCTTCAATTCTCATCATGGTATTAAAAAAATATATATAGTCCTTAATTAATTATCTCAATAACACAAAAATATCAAGAAAAACAATTCACTGTAATTTTATTTATTTTACAGAAATTAAGCTTTTGGAGTACATTATTAACCATCCTTAGTTGCAGCCTCGGCACTTGTCTGTGCGACTCAGGACTTAATTCCAAAGGAATTTTCTTCGTTCAGAATTGCAATTTCTTCGTGCGAACATGTTAAACAAGTAAGAATTACCAATTATACTAAAACGAATGTCATTCTTACGCAGATGCCATGCTAATCTTCATTGTATCGTTCTAAAATTATCGAATGTCCCTGATGTGACAAAAAAAATATTATATTAAAATGGTTCATATGATATTTATGCTGATGGTACATCTCATTTCATCATATAAACAGGAAAAGTTGCTGAAATGCTTGAATATAATGCAAGAAATGGTGATGGATAACTCTAAGGAGGTGTCTGGTGCTGTATTGAGTTGTACCTTGACACCAACAAGTGTCCTTGATAAAAGTACAAGTTCTGAAAGCGAGAATGATAATAATGTTACAGTACCAGAGAGGGACAACATCAAGCGGCGGAGATTGAATCAAACATTCAAGATTTCACAAATTCATCAACCTTGCTAATTAAGGTTGTTTAATTAGGGAAAATAGTGGAGAATTCATGGATTGAATCGACAATGATTCATGGTCAGAAAATGAGGTTTATATGTCTAGCAAAAGATCACTCACATGACTCTGCATGACAATCCACGTGAACATTTTTTGATACCTTATTAAGAATATCACCTTTTTTCTTTTATCTAGTTTATAAAGAAACAAGGAGCAAAAGCAATGAGCAGTTATATTAATGCTTCAATTTGGATTTCAATCACCGTTTGTTTATTTTGAATTATTAACTTCAGTTAAAGTTCTATTTACTCTATTTGATAACGAAACATAATTTTATAAGTAAAACGCTTCACTTATAACACATGCTTGTATAATATTATTAATTTTTATTGTGTTAGAACAGAATTAACATAGAATATAAAAACGTACCGTAATCCATAAAGTTAAAACAAGAGATGATTTCAAAATATTTTACATTATCTAAAAGAATCTTGTAAACAACTTATTAGGAAACAATAATGTTTAGTGATTGACTACGTTTTTCACTAATAAAATCAATCCGTTAAGCACTCTAATATTAAACAAACTTGTCTTAGTTATGTAAGAGAAACTAAAAGAATAAGAGAATAATTATATATTTTGTCTACCACATACACATCAATATATTTATAAATATTCAAATGTCTCTTTATTGTGAGACATGTCTATCATCCAACTGTAACTTAATGAATAGACATATCTATTAAATTAAATACACATCACAATTATTAATTATATAAAATTGTAACTCTTCTTATTTTGAAAATTCTCCAACATATTGTTCTAACACAATCACATGTAACCCAAAGTATTAAAAAAATAAAAGAAATCTTTGAAGGAACCCCTTTGGTAACTGGTTCGCTTTCTTTGAGAGAATGATGTATAAAGTTAACATCATTCTTGCTCAACATATCATCATTTTTAATCCAATTCGGCATCCTAATATCAACTAGTATTAGAAAGAGTGTACCATATCTATTTCTAAAATAAATTTCCTTTCCATGAAACAGTTTCACTTTAAAAAAATTGTGCCTTATTGTTGAAGAAATTAAAGGAAATAGTAATGAGTGCATTCTGTTGGGATCAAACGCGGAATAAACACAACTAGTGAGAAATCAAGAACACAACAATTTAATGAAAAACAAGCCACAACATAAAATATGAGTGACACACAAGATTTAACGTGGTTCGGCTTAATTACCAAGTCTACGTCCACGGAGAGAAAATCCGTTCTTTATTATGAGAGAAAACACACACATACAAGAATATAATTTGAATCCCAAGCCCAATCCTTGTATAACCTGTCTCACCCCCAAGAACACTCTCACCACAAGTATAGAACTACATGGCTCCTAACTTGTATTTTCCTCTCTTGTGTTATATCTTTGTAGTTAGCCAACCCACTTATTTATAGGAAACATTACTTGGTCACCACTCCAAGTAATAATAAGAAATAACTTGACTTACATCCTTGGAAACTCTATACAAATAGGAAATTACTTGGCAACTACTCCAAGTAAGTAAACTATTAGGAAACTACTTACTCCCCACACAAAAGAAATTACCTAAAAGAAAATTAGCCAATTTCCTAACAAATCTCCACCTTGGCGAATTTTTCTTTTAGCAAACGCAAACCAACCAAAAATATAACCATTTGCCTTCCACCACCAATTCACATGGTGACTAGCTACACACACCGGATCAATGCAGTCCTGTTTCTGATTGATTCAACCGACAAATGAACATGTGTAACTAATTGAGTTCAACCTCCAGTCGACTCGCAAGAGGGGCCTCAATTCTCCCTCCTCTTCAGCAGGATTTTCTTTCTCACCACCATTTGCAATTTGGAATCAACCTTTGTTCCCTTCACTCCCAACCCATTGAGGTAACCAAATGGTACAAATCACAATACTTCTTCTCTTTCAACAGGACTTTTCAGCCATGTGTGGTTCCAAGACTCCACCTTCAACGACAAACTCGTAAGCCTTAGAGTCTAACTGGCTCAAGAAAAGTAGATTCTTTCATATTTTTGGGACATGCCACACCACCCAAAAAACGGACCACTCCATTTAATATTTGATTTTCATTATTCCAATACCCGTGACTTCAAATGTATACACGTCACCCAATGACAAAAAACTTGCCTTCTTTACTTGAAGTGCATCAAAATATTCTAACCAGGAGAAAATATGTAAAAAATAACTAGAATCTAAAATCCAACACAGAAGAAATATCCAAATGGAGATTGTGAGAATATCTCCACTTGATTTATTACGTCCAAAATCAACATTGGATTGGAGATAAGAAATTGACCCTTGAATCACTGCCTTAGATTTACCGTCAAGTATCATCCCTTTTGGATTCTCTCATCGCGCAATTAACGCAATTTCTTATATCTCACTGTGGTTTGTCTTCTTTTGAGATATCGATGATTGCACATTCTCGAGCACTGAAGTGTCTTTTCCCTATACTGGAGACGTCGTCACACTTTAAATTGTTGAATTAGAAATTGTCACCAACCCACTTGATCTCAATAGTTGACTATAACCCAACCAAGTTCTGATACCAATTTGTTGGGATCAAACGTGGAATAAATACAACTAGTGAGAAATCAAGAACACAACAATTTAATGAAAAACAAGCCACAACATGAATTATGAGTGACACACAAGATTTAACGTAGTTCGGCTTAATTACCAAGCTTACGTCCACGGAGAGAAAATACCATTTTTTATTATGAGAGAAAACACACACATACAAGAATATAACTTGAATCCCAAACCCAACCCTTGTATAACCTCTCTCACCCCCAAGAACACTCTCACCACAAGTATAGGACTACATGGCTCCTAACTTGTATTTTCCTCTCTTGTGTTATATCTTTGTAGTTAGCCAACCCACTTATTTATAGGAAACATTACTTGGTCACTACTCCAAGTAATAATAGGAAATAATTTGACTTACACCCTAAACCCTATACAAATAGGAAATTATTTGGCAACTATTCCAAGTAAGTAAACTATTAGGAAACTACTTACTCCCCACAAAAAAGAAATTACCTAAAAGAAAATTAGCCAATTTCCTAACACATTCAACTTAAAATAAGATAGATATTTATTTACACCATCACAAAATTTGATAATCAAAATTGATCCTTCTACGGATTGTTTTTGAATTTTATTTTTTTCCTTTTTTATATTCTCATTATGGTATTCTACTGTTAAGTTTATGAGAATATACAGACTATACTATTATAAAGCCTCATCCTTTCTTTATCCAATATCTAATTAACTTCCATTTATATTCCTATAAAATAAAAATAAAAATAAAATTTAATAAAAAAACTGTAATGTGCAAGGGTAAGAAAGTGTAAGAAAGTGTGTAAGTTACTGTAACTAGTGGACTAGTTTCTACACTTTATCCACCTAAGAAATACCTATCTCTTTTACTTTAATGATTTGTATAATTTTTTATTTTTTTTTATTTTCAATGTTTACATTTTTCCCTTTGAATTTTTGTTTAATTTTATTTTAAAAAAATTTTTGTATAATTTTTTTTAAAGATTTTCAGTTTATATTTTTTCCCTTTGAATTTCTCTTTAATATCCTAATAAAAACCGAGAATATCGAAAAGAAAATTGTGTCTATTGAGTATTAAAAATTCTATATATGTAACAATCATCTTAAAAGTATTTATCAATTTCAAGATCTATCTATATCTATACTATATATAAAAGTACCAACTATTTTATTGTTTTTGATATTTTTCATTCCTAAATGCTTTTTGATTTAGTACTTCAAGCATCATAAAATGAGGGATATTTAGAGAATTTTGAAAAATTAACAATTAAATGCAAAATAAATTCAATTAACTACAAAATGAAGACTAATTAAATAATGCTGTCTAATTATACACATCTAGAAAATGAATAAGAGACTTAAAAAGAATCAAAATGAAGTTAATTTTTAACTAAAAAGGAATTAAGAGGCCTAAATGGTTCAAAAAACTGTTATATTTTAAAGATAAAAGTGCCTCTTAATTCCTAAAATAAAATAAAAATTAACTTCAAAATGAATACAATTAACTGCAAAATAAAGACTAATTAAATAATTTTCTAATTAATGAACACGAAGAAAATTAATAGTTACCTTAAAAAAAGAAAACAAACTGTCAAAAAACCATTTCTTTCAAAGTAAAAACAACTCTTAAAATGTCTTTTGATTTAGTACTTCAAGCATCATAAAATGAGGGTTATTTAGGAAACAATGAAAAAGTAACAATAACTGCAATCTAGATTGGACGTAAGAAAATTTTGAACTACTTCAAGTAAAGCTGTCTCTTAGTACATATCTATTTAAAATGAACAGTCACCAAAAAAAAAAAAAGCATTAAAAAAACTAACTAAGAAATTGAACAGTCACTTAAAAAAATGAACTGTAAAAAAACTATTTCTTTTAAAGTAAAAGTGCCTATTAATTCCTAAAACAATATAACAGTTAACATCAAAATGAATACCATTAACTAAAAAATAAAAAGTAATTAAACAATTCTCTAATTAATGAACACTAAGAAAATGAACAGTTACCCAAAAAAAAAAAAAAAAAACGAACTGTCAAAAAACCTTTTCATTTAAAGTAAAAACGGCTTTTAATTGTACCAACTAACTTATTGTTTTTGACATTTTCCATTCCTAAATGCCTTTTGATTTAGGACTTTATACACATCTTGAGGGGTATTTGGGAAATTTTGAAAAAAAATAACAATTAACTACAAAATGAAGACTAATTAAAAAATTCTCTAATTAATGAACGCTAAGAAATTGAACAATCACTTAAAAAAAGAAAAGAAAATGAATTGTCAAAAAACTAACTAAGAAAATGAACAGTCAACTAAAAAAAATGGGTTATAGCTGTCTCTTATACACATCTATTTTTATTTTGTTTTAGGAATTTTTAAAACTTCAAAATGAATACAATTAACTACAAAATGAAAACTAATTAAATAATTCTCTAATTAATAAACACTAAGAAAATGAACAGTCACCTAAAAAAAAGAAAATGAACCATCAAAAAACTATTTCTTTTAAAGTAAAAACAACTCTTAATTCCTAAAACAAATTAACAGTTAACTTCAAAATGAATATGATTAACTACAAATTGAATACTAATTAAATAATTCTCTAATTAATGAACACTAAGAAAATGAACAGTCACCTGAAAAAAAGAAGAAGAACTGTTCATTTCCTTAGTGTTCATTAGATGTGTATAAGAGACAGGGCCTAGGGTGTGTTACCAAGTTACTGCGAGATGAATGCTAATTACATAATTCTCTAATTAATGAACACTAAGAAAATGAATAGTCACCTAAAAAAAGAAAATGAACTGTCAAAAAACTATTTCTTTTAAAGTAAAAACGCCCATTAATTCCTAAAATGCACATTAGTTCAATACTCCAAACATAACAAAATGAGGGGTATTTAGAGAATTTTGAAAAATTAATAATTAAGTGAAAAATGAACTCTAATAAAATAATTCTCTTATTAATGAATTCTAACTCCTAACTACGTCTAAAGATTGTGGTTATTATTTTTGACATTTCGAAATCATAAAATACCTTTTAATTTATTTTTTCAAGCATCTAAAAAAAAAGGTTAATTAGGGAACTTTGAAAAGTTAACAATTAAATGGAAAATGAATACTAATTAAATAATTTTCTAATTAATGAACACCAAGAAAATGAACAGTCAAATAACTATTTCTTTTAAAGCAAAAATGACCTCCATCATTCTCTAAATTAATGAATACTAATTTCTTCCTTATATTGCAATATTAAAATTGGATATAAGTAAATCCCTACATTTTGTAATGATAGTGTATATTAATAGAAATCACCACTATCTATACATCACAACAACCATAATATTTGAGTATAAGGATAATATAAGCTTGACTCAAAACACATTTTTTAGTGAAAACATACGATCAGTTTCTTTATAGTTTTAGGTCTCCTTATAAAGAACCCAACATGAGGTTGAAATTAATACATTGTTTATCCAATTTCACGATTTACAGTATTATCACAAGTCTCAATGGCGAAGGAGGAAGAGCAAACATGTATATAATGTTCCTTTTATTGCAATACTTCAATTATTTTTGTTTTAATTTACAAATTCACTACCAATTATTAAAACTAAATTTATCTTTCCCTATATTTCAAATCAAGTCAGTTAACCTCATTATCAACATCAAGAAATTTTGTTTTAGGAATTATTCTTTGATTTCTAATATAATTCTACAAATTTGGCCCAACTTCTATAACTATTACGATTATACGCGTATTTTGGGAAAAAGACAAAAATTACTCAAATGCAATAACAATAAATTTGAAAGTTATTACTGCCTAATTGTCCGTCTTATTTATTTTGTCATAATTTGAACTTTAAGATCAACGCATCAACTTTTCAAAACTCAAGTTTGCATAGATTTTTATATGTTTATAATTTTTCATGAATATGAAGTTTGTTAACACTAAAACAAAGAAATAAAAATATATGTAATTCAAATAATTTAGAATTGTTTGGGTGAGAATGCGAGCAGCCCATCCTAGTACCATAGAACCAATCACCTGTTGGACTCGTAATGTTCTTGCACACAGCCCACTGTCCTGTTTAACCGCAGGCTTTTGTCTATTCTCACTTTGTATTCATTGATTATTTGCGAAACAAAATCTTTGTAAAAATAACCAAATTTTACGAACGACTAATGCCCTTTTTCTTTGAGGAAAATGAGCAGCTTATGCATGGCAAAACATGTACCAAGTAGCATAACTTACATATATAATAATTAACAGCAGAATTATGCTCTTCACTTTTCTTTTCTTTTTTTTAAAAAATTACAGTTTTAACTTTCCGTTAGTACCAATTACTAATTAAAATAAAACATTCAATTTGACACTACCAAATATATTTTGTTTTTCTAAATTAAATTCCACCTATTCTTTTTCTTTTAACAGAAATACAAAACTAGACAGCATTTTGCAAGCACATGAACCATTTAGGCAACGGATGGAGAATTTTAGAGTCTAAAGAGAGCTTAATAACCGCATGCAAAAACCTTATACCAACTAAGCAGAACTTAGAAATCAATTTTGTTTTTGTTAATTTTAAAAGTTTTTAGCTAAAGAAATATCATAAATGGACCAAGTCAGATTCTCAATCATCCAACCCGGTAAAAATGCGATACCCAGATGAGCAAGTACCCTATGCATACGAACCAAATACTATGTAATTTTGATTCGATGTAATTGGATTGGGTCGACCACTGACCAAATGGACTGAATACTATGTGCATAAGCACCCCAAACATGAACTATTTAGGCAATAGATGTAGAACAGTAGAACTAAAGAGGTTCAAAATTAACTGCATGTGACAACCTTACCTTGTATTAAATTATTAAGCATAACTGAATTCCATTTTTCCAAAATTTAAAACAAACCATGCTAGTTAGGTACATAGACAAATTACAATCAATATCTCATATTGTTTTAGCTACTTCCCCACAATCAGTTTAGCCCTGGCATGTCCTTCACTAATCTTTTTACTGATCACCCAATTTTCTTGAGCCATCAATAGCCAAACAATTAATGAGCTCTCCCCCTTTGCCATCTTGCTGTGTATAAGTATTAGCTCTACAATGAGTAGCAGCATAAGACAACAACTCCACCCACACTTTGCTCATTATTACCCATTTATCTACTTTATTTTCATCTGATTTTTCCAAATCGTTAAGAACTTTGGCCAAAATGCAGCCATCAAAAAGAACTGATTTGCTCCTATCTCCTTTGACAGCAACAGGTTTCACTTCAGTATTCACTGCAAGAATGTTTTTGCAAGCTGTTATTTGGACTTCTGCACAGCCTGTTGTGCTTCCTCCTTGCCAAAGACCTTCAAAATGGTATGATGATAGTGGATGGCTTTGCTTAGAATCACATTTAGTTCAGCCATTCCACAAAGGGACTTGTTAATCTCAAGGATGATTATCAAGGGGGAAGTTATAACAAAGACTAAACATGCGAAAA
This sequence comes from Cinchona pubescens, assembly GCA_025175665.1. NCBI lineage: Eukaryota > Viridiplantae > Streptophyta > Magnoliopsida > Gentianales > Rubiaceae > Cinchona > Cinchona pubescens. Next base: position 690,265 of record JANKKI010000321.1, read on the forward strand.
ATCCATATAAGCAGAGGAAAAAGTACTTGAAAAGGCTGCGAATAACAGACAGGATGACTTGAAAGAAATTAGGCTCTTTTTTTCTGATAATTAGATTTCCACGACGAAAGAATTTCTTTGCTTCTGCACATGTATCGCGAAATCTTATCTGCCCGATTCCTGTAACTGCAGACATCATCGTAGGCTGCATAACAAGAAGATATATCATATAATCCGAAAGGAGCTTGGAGAAATCGCGGTACTTGTTGGCAGCATTGCCCTTATTTGAATCAATCTCATCACAGTAACACAGTTCAGTGGCAATATGCCACAAAAGAAGGCTTTCATCATAATCAACTTGAGCAATGTAAGGCAACAACTTACCAAAACCTTCAACTCTAAGAATCCAATCACCTCTGGCTGAACTTATTTCCTTAGCAGTATCTAAATCATCAGCTATCTCTGATTTTTTCCAAAGTTCTGAGAAGATGTGATCCTTTAATTCTGTGGTAAATGGTTTCTTCTCAACGTATTTCATATTATCCAAGAAGCCGGTTAGTCCAATATAGCCAAGGAACTTTTCCTTCACATCCAGGCGAGGATGAAGACAATAGTAGATTAAGTTGTAAGTTGAAACAGATTCTGACCACCTCCTGCTGAAGACATGCTTAAGCCACCTAAAAAAATTTAGGAATGGAGACCCTTCTGGTGCTACATCTGCGGCATTGCCTTCCACGGAAGGCTGACTAGCTCCAGGAGCCTCTTCGGGTGAGATTTCTGGGAGCTTCCTCATTGCCACGGTAGCCCCATCGGAGAATACAAGCATAAGAATAGCTATTGCATCCAAGGCAATCGCACCAACAAAGCAATGTGTAGGTAATTCCAACGTCGAACTGATCGTATTTATTCTTCTTTCTGTCTTTGTAGAACAGACCAAGAGAAACAACAGTGCAAACAATGGAAACAAACCTGCCAAGATATCCTAAAGTAGTGTATATTACACTGACCTTTGTGAAGAGGACATCATATATGAAATTGAGCTCAACCTCAACGACTCTAAAAGCATCATGTGCTGTTCTTTTGAGAAAGAAATCTCTGCTTTGATTACGTTCGCGAAAGCTGAATATCAGGTCCACAATTAGGCCCTTGAAATTTTGGAAAAAGCGGCGAGCATAGAGCACAACTTCCACTTCAGTCAATTGCCCTTCCTTCACTCTACTAGCAGCTTTGTTTCCTCCGCCAGATTCCCCGATCATCTGAATACGCGTTGGAAGGTTCGCTTCCTTTTTCGAATAGTACTCATCCATGAGCTTAGCATAGTTAGGCCCGGGGTCGGGTTCTGTAAGCATGGAGTCTCTGAATTTATCCAAGCTTGCAAGATAGAGAGAACGGGTGCGCTCTGAGTACTTAATGATGCCTGCAATGAACATCAACATCGTCGGGATCCATAGCTTGTTGTTAAGTGATTGAAAGAAGATGTAAAGGGCTGCCAAGGTTTGGAATATGAGTCCAAGCAAATGCCTAAGCCAGAGCTCATTATCCTCCAATGCAAATGCTGTGATGGTGTCAGGACCACCAAGATGGACTAAAAGAAATGGAGCCCAAAATGCCATAAGATCATCATTGTTGCCAGTTGTTTTCTGTTGGAATTTTGTGTGTCCTGAAGAAGAGCTGCCTTGAGTGTTGGAAATAAGTCCTACTGCAAAGTTAGCTGCCCAATCAGCCAGCAAGTATGCTGACCATACAGGCATTATTAGCCAAGCACTTTCTATTCTCTTCCTCAGAGGAGCAAACAGAATTAGAAAGGTTTGAAGTGAAAGGCTTAAAATAATGAATGACCTGAGATCCCATATATTCCAGAGACTGTTTCCAATTTTCCGGAATGGGGAGCTCCATGACAAGCTTTCCCTTTCTTCTCCAACTTCTTCTTTATCCTGAAGAAATAGAGATTGTTTTAAATTCTTATATGAATTTAGCTGGCGCAGATAAATACTAGTGAAGAATGAATGATAGCCAAATTGCACATTTGTGACAGCAAAAAATGATTCTTTACTTGTAGAAGGCTAAATCATCTTTCTCATCAGCTTTGATTTTTCATCTTTACTTGCTTCTGGTCACTACTTATCACTTATGAGTAAGTTAAAAAGACTTAAAATAGCTCAATATTGGTCATTTTAAACAATAAGCTCTTGTACACAAATAATTAATAATAAAGGTAAATATTTAGACAAATTCAGTCTTTAATCTCATTTGTATATCATGTAGTGTGAATTGCTTTTTAAAAATTTATGATATCAATTGATATAAGTAAGATTCAGAATCTACACATAGATAGAGTCTAAAATTGGATTTACTTAGATATTTTTTAATAATAAAATGGTACAGTTGGAAAGTATCTAGCATTTAAATTGATGGAAGCCTTTTGCATTATTCAAGAGAATGGGCCCACGGACGAAGTGGTGCAATATTGTATATCAGGAAACTGGCCCCTAGACAAAGACGTGGTGACCTTTTCTTTTTGTTTTTTTTTTCCTTTGAGATCTTTATTTATTTATTCTGCTTGGAAACTTCAACCTTATACAGCAACTTGTTGATTAAGACGCTTGTAATTATTAAAGATTACATTAAATTTTTAGTTAATAAAGTGTAACCAAAAGATAAAAACAAAAGAAAAAGTCTCTAAAAGTACATCTAGATGTGTATAAGAGACAAATCTTCATGGAAATTGGATTCTTAGAGTTGAATTTTTCAATCATTTGTCCTTACATGACAGAAATAAAGGTATGAGCGCCAGAAATAGAATCACCTCTGAACTTACTCAAAGAATCAAACTGAGTATTGAGAAACAAGCTCTTTTAAACATTGGGTTAATTTCATATACCTCCCCTGAAGTTTATACTAATATCACTTAACACTTCTAAATTTTTGAAATCTCATAATCCTCCCCTGACTTTACATATGTTGTAACAATTTTAACCCAATTGAATAAAATATCATTTTAAGAGAGAGAGAAGCAATTTTGCTTCTATTTTTACCCCTAGTAAAAAAAATCAATTTGGTATATTATTGGAAGAAAGAAAAAGAAGAAATCGGAGGATTTAAATGAGATTATTAAAAAATAACATTAGAATGCATAAAAGAAATTTTTGATTTCTGAACTTGAATAAGAGAAGATTCTACTCCAAAAACTTAATTTCTAGAAATACATTATACATAGTGTGTTTCTACATATATTAAATTTTTATTTAATAGGAACACAAACATACTTGACACGCAGATATTTTCCTAAATAAGTTGACAAAAAATTTAACTAAAAGAATACATTTTAATTTTATTTTTGCTATATGAGTTTTGATTTCCTAAACAAAATACAAACCACATTTTTTATTATACTCTATGGTGTGCTTCTTATTGTTCTATTTTTTTTTTTATTGAATCACAACTAGTACATTTTATTACCGTTGTCTTAATTTTTTTAAGTAAGTTGACAAAATTTTTTTATCAAAAATTATATTTTAATTTTTTTAGTGTATGAGTTATAATTAACCATACAAAATATCAGTTTTTATAAAAATATTGTATGTTTATATGTATTAAAAAAATCAAAAAAATAAAATAAGTACATTAACTCACACATATTTTCACAAATAAGTTGACAAAAGGAATATGTTAAAAGACTAAAGGTGACAAGTGAAATTATTAGAAACCTTAGGGGAGGTTTTTGAAATTACGTTTTCGTTATTTTACTCTTGTCTCTTGGGTACAATTATCATAAAATGCTAATTAGTACCCACTAGAAGAGAGAGACAGATCAATTATATTTCTAAAAGTTCCCTGTCTAAGTGATATTAACCTAAATCTCAAAGGAGGTTTATGAAATTATCCCTTAAACAATCTAACAGTAGGCTATATTTGAAAAGAAATACTCAAAATTGAAGCAATTTAATAGATTTTTTTATTTCTTATACACAAGTCAAAATGACAATTGGAATGAAATGGAGTGATTAGTATAGTATTTTGATAAATTTTCACGTATTCGTTTGGAAAAACTAGTGGTGGATCATAGGGGTAGGGAGGGACAGCTGCCCCCAAAATGTTTAAAATTATGTTTTTCTCTCCTAATTTTTTTTAAAAATTATTATTATATTATTATAAAAAATAGATTTTGTGATACCTCAAAAATTTTAGAGAGATAAAAATTATTCCCTATGTATCTAAAAATCTAGTCCTATTTCTTAAGAATTTTGAAATTATATTATTTTTCTTGATATATATTTTTTTAAAATTTCAATAACACTCTTAAAAAAAAATTAGACCTTACCCTGTAAAATTTTCCAAAAATCATAAATTATCTCTATAAAAATATGTACATATAATTTTTACCCCAGAAGTTCAATTTTTAGATCCACCCCTAAGAAAAACTATCAAGCTAATATACACACGCTTCGAATGAATACCAATAGGAACTACTCAGCTTGGAATTTTGGGATATTTACATACAGAATTTTCGGGTAGCTAACTACAAAACTTCTTGCTCTTTTACATTGAAAATAGATTAATTTTCCAACATGTAATCAAAGTTAGATGCATGATTTTTCGATTATTCCGTTCATTTTCTCTAAATGCAAATTCAACAAAAGAAAAAGTACCATATATAATAGTATCATGGAAATTGACAATTTTTAGAAATTGATGCATCTCTATCAGAATTATAGTGTTGGCTTGGTTCAGCGTCGTAGTTCACCATATATGACATAGCCTTCTACCGTGCTCGTGAATCATTCTTATGATATGGGAAATAGATTGAATATTTTATTTTATTTATAAATTTTGTGATGTAAATTAAATGATATAGAATTTATGATATTAATTGACGTAAATAAAATTTTATAAAATTTATTTTTAACCATAATATTTAAAAATAAAATTTAAAATCGAACCTATATAAGTATTTTTCATATGACATTTCTATCGATGTGTTAGTATTCCAACATATGTTCAACAGGACCCCTAAATATGAATAGCAAATAGGGGTGAAAAGCAAGTAAACTTATTCGATAATCCTTTGCGTTTGGTTTAATGTTACCCGTTAAACCTATATTTCAATTACACTTTATTTTTTGAATCATAATAATGTATACTTTATTTCCTTTAAAAGATTCTATTATATAAATAATTTTAAAAATGTGTAAATATTCGTTCGGACAAAAATACCATTAAAAAAATTTGTGTATAAAGTTATTATTTTTTTATTTAATTTCTAATGATCGCACATATCTAATTTTTTATTTTTTTATTTTTTTTTTATTTTTTGGGGACGAGCAAATAAAATGTACATGTTTAACATTAACATTAATTAATTGAATGGAACAGAGAGAAGAAGGCTTTGTATTTCATCCAAGATCAATTCATCGAATGGAAGCACTGATTCTTTCCACTCTCAGCTTGTGAGATCAATTACCTCATTTTCCTTTCTCAATTCTTTTTATTTATTTCTCTTTTCGAAATCGAAGAGACGTTGACTCGAGCTCTCAAAATTCGAGCTTCAGATATTCATCTTCAATTCTCATCATGGTATTAAAAAGAAGTATATCTATAGTAGTTAATTAATTATCTCAGTAACACAAAAATATCAAGAAAAACCATTCAACTTAATTTTATTTATTTTACAGAAATTAAGTGTTTTGGAGTAGAAACCATTCTTAGTTGCTGCCTCAGTCCTTCTCTTTGCAAGTCACGACATAATTTCAAATGAATTTTCTTTGTTACGGGTTGCAATTTTTTCGTGTAAACATTTTAAGCAGATAAAAATTACCAATTATATAAAAACGAATGTCATTGTTATGTAGATATCACTCTAATTTTAATTGTATCGATTCAAATTTATTAGATCTCCCTGATGGGACAAAGAAAAGTTATATTAAAATGGTTCATCAGTTAGTAGTTCCATTTGATTTATTTATTTTTTTAGTGGATATGGTAATAAAATTCGGGAAGGACGAAGTTTTTTTTTTATTGATATTTATGCTGATGGTACATCTCATTTTATAATATAAACAGGAAAAGTTGCTGAAATGATTGAATGTAAGACAAACAAATGGTGAACAACTTCAAGGAGGTGTGTGGTGCTGTCAAGTTGTACTTTGACACCACCGAGTGTTCGTCCAACAAGTTGTTAACTTACAAGGTTGAACGAGAATCATAATAGTGTTACAATACCACAGAGAGAGAGTTTATAGATTGAATCAAACATTCAAGATTTCACAAATTCAACCTTGCTAATTAAGGTTGTTTAATTAGGGAAAATTGTGGAGAATTTATGGATTAAATCCACAATGATTCATGGCTAGAAATTGAGGTTTATATATCTAGCATAAACTCCACATCGGTAAAAAAAAATGAAAATTTTTGATATTTTTTATTTTATCTGTCTAACCACTATATAAGGAAGAAGAAAATTTACTATAGCGTGTGTAAACCCAATATTTTAATAAGCGTTCTTTGATTTTAAGCGATTTAAAATATTTTTCATATTATTTTTAGTCATAAAGTACTTCAACTTATTCGTTTTTCAATTCGGCAAATTTTTCGGTTTACGCGATTTCGGTTCCGGCGGGTAAACGGGTCTAAAATTGGATTAAGTGTAATTAGTGCATTGTGGTGATAAGAGTCAAAGACGGAATCATGAGCAAAGAATAACTCTTCAAGATTCAACAAAAGAGGTACAAGTTTTTGGGTTAAATAGTCAACTTGGAGACTATTTGGTCAAATGGGAACTATTTGGGTCAACCTTGGAACCTTTTAGTCTTCTTCTTGCTTTGTTTCTTCCTCATTTCTCCTAGCTGCTGGCCGAAACTCCTCTTCCCCATTTTCCCCCAAAATTTTCTTGGATATCAAGTATAAATCACTATGGAAGGTAGTATTTTATAAGCCTTTTAGACTTTATGGCTTATGGGCTTTATAAATTCTATATCATTTCAATTTACATAAGATTCTTTATAAATAAAATAAAATATTCATTCCCTATTTACTAAATAAAATTATTCAGGTTGCACGGTCTAAGCTGTCTGTAATAGAGTTAATTGTAGTGGTTATGGGGTATGGATTGTTGTGGGGTGCTATTGATATAGTCCCGGCTATTGCTCCGGTGAATCTTTCCATTTATGCATTGGTTGGTTAGAATATGTTGTTTTGAGTTGGGTTACTGTAATATTATGTTTAACGACTTTCGAAATATGTTTGGATGGATTTTAAAATGTGTATGATGTTTGGAACTGCACTTTTACCAAGTTTTGGAATTATTCAGACATATGAAATCGGGACCAAGCTATTTTATGTTAATCAATTGATATGTTTGCAAACTCTTTTGATATGAAAGCATTTTATAACTGTTTTGGCTCATAGGTGACCTAGGTATATAATTTTGGATGTGTTTGGAAATATTTGATTTGGGAAGAACCTCTACTTTATCAGTCTGTCTCTCATACACATCATACATTTTAGAAACTGTTTCATGACTATGGTTTTTCGCAAATGTTTTTATCTTTATGTTTTCTTTTTATCGAAATGCTTGGCCCCATTTAAAGAGTTTTTATGATATCCACTGAACTAGTTATGCTCACCCCACGTGAATTTATAATTCTAAACATAGATTGGGAACTCGTTCTTGCACTAAAACCGCGTTAGCAGCTTTTAGATTTTCTCCAGATTCCACATTACTGATAAGATTCTGCGGATAATCTTCCAAACTTCTCTTTTGTTTGGAGAGGGGTGTGTATTAGATAGGTTTTGTATTGATGAACTTTGTTTTTGTTGTAGCATCTTTTGTACTAAGAAGAAATTTTGTAATTCGATTTTTATGTGTAGAATGAAATATTCGGTTTTATAGTTAAGAAATGGTTTGATGGTTCTATTACATTGCGGTTAAGTTTGTTGCTCTGTTCGTTTGTGCCTTGCGCTTTGGGCCGGTGTACCATTAGCGCGGTGTGTTACGGTCCCGTTTTATTTTGGGACGTGACAGCGTGGCCTAGTTGTGCCATGTGAATTTTTTTTTACTGATGTGGAGTTTATGTGGAAGAGACCTGGAATGCTGGTACTGGCTTTATTTTTGCTAGATGATTTTAAGAGACAAAATACAATAAAGTCCTTTTACACTCAAAGATAGACAAACTCTGCAGCGGGAGTTCAGTAAATTCGAGAAGGCTATGCCTAGAAGCACAAATCATGAGCTATGTTAAGAGCTTATTTTTTACTTAATAATAAAGTAAAGGGGAATTATGTCTTTTCTTCTACAGAATTATTCTCTTAGTTTAAAGAACTTATACGATATAAATTTTTAAAATATATAATATTCTACTATATAAACCTTTGAAATACAAGATAATAGTTTCCCAAAAAAGAAATAAAGAATTTTTCAATAATACATAAATAGAAAATTCTACAATTCCTTTCTAGAAATTATTCCCTTGTATTTTAAGGGTTTGTACAGTACAGTACTATATGCTTTAAAAACTTATACTGTACAAGTTCTTATTTACATCTACTAAGAAAAATAATTCTTCAACAAGACGGTAAAATTTTCATAAATTATACCTATAATAATAGCTATATGTTAGGGAGAATTTTACATTTTTTTTAAAAACATCATCCACATAACTTTGGAAACTTATATAATATAAATTCGTAAAATATATAATATTATATTATATAATTATTTAAAATACAAAAAAATTAATTCCGAAAAATTTCCTATGATAGGTTAGATATTCTATCTAAATATTGTCCGTCCATCCTACTAAAGCTTTCCACAATTTCAGTGATTTGATAGCTTCTGTTTCCAACAAAACAAAAGCCTTCATTATATCACCCCAGAAGAAAAATAGGATGCTCCAATTGCGGTTTTGCATCTTTGCTTTTCGGTTAGCATTTCCTTTCCCTTTTTTTTTTTTTAACAGAAACAAAGCTTTTGCTCTTCAATTAAATGAATAAGATATCATTTAATGAATCTTTACTTCCTAATAAAAGATCTAAAAGTTTTCTCTTCAGTTGGGTGAGAAAGATTATACTTATTGCAATAATATAATTGTGTTGGTTGAATTATATCTTAGGCATTTTAAGTATTCTTGCTCTTATTGTTGTTTTATCTGTCAATTTTCCAGTTGATTTTAAAGTTTGAGAATATCAAAGTGGAAAAAATTGATTTTTTAGGATCAAAGATATGATCTTTTCAACAAGAAGTGAAGAAAAGATTGAATTTTTTAATCAAATAAGTGGTCAATCTTTCATCTGTCTAACTAAACTTTTTTGTATTGATTTTGCAGATCATTTAGGTCTTCAAGGTGATTGCTTTTTTTATAATTTTCGATTCCCAATAGATCTTTGCAAGTCCAGAAGGTAAATCAAAGCCCTCTGCACTCCTAAGTTTCAAACTTTTTTTAGACTTTTAAGTTCCCATTTGTTTTAAAAATATCGATCTTTGCATACTAAAGTTTCAAGTTTTATGGAGATATTTTGTTCCTGTTTGTTTAAAAGAGGTAATCCTCTTCTTTGAATTTTCTTCAAAGTTGATATTTATGGTTGAATGTTATTTCTTTGTTCTGTTTATTTGTAATTAAAAAAAAAAACCTCTGTAGTGCCTAGATTTTATGTGGGATTTGTGTTTTTTGTTGGGTTTGTGTTTGAACATTTAATTAATTTACTGATAAAGTATATGGTTACTATTGATAGTTGCTCTAATTTTTTGGATTTCAATTTCTTTTTGAAGAACCCATAGTGATTTCTATTAATAGTTGTGCATTTCTAAATGGGTCTTGATTTCTATATATATTTTTTTCTTGCAGAATTTTGATATTATTTACTTCAAAAACTTATTTTGCCTCTTGGATTTCTTGGTTTTCTACTACATATCCCAGACAACTAATTGAGAGGTATCTCTGTTAGTTTGATGTCTTTCAGGTATGTTACAAATTTCATTTATGGTTATTGCTATGTTAGATTTACTCTTGAGTTTCTGAAAATGTAGAGGAAAAGTGTATTCTTTTAGTTTTTTACGATAGGAACAAGTAGTAGTATAAAAAAGGGTTATTTTTAATTTACTTTTGTGGGTTGTTATTTTTCTTTTGTGCAATCTGTGTCATTGGGCATAGGAAAGCATTTGGTTGTTTTAGAAGACTGGGGAGAAAGATGAGAGTACATTGAAAAAGATGAGGAATGGGGACATTGTACTTGATATGAATAACAAAAGTGGTTTTGGTAGAGGAGTTGAAGCTGTTTATGGAGAGAATAGAGCTACAGAGGTCAGAGGATCAGGTACTCACTCCATGGAGTTTCTATTGTCAGGTTATCTAAAATCCAATTGTCTTAAATGTTCAAAGCAATTGGTGTTTAGTTTTGAACGCATCTAGAAGTGTTAAGAGACAATTGATTCTTTTTATGTTGGAACCTATGATTTTATACAAGATTTTTGTTGATAATCTAATTTATTTGACTGAATCTTTTGCTTCAAGCTTAGCTGGTGTTTTAAATATATATTTTGCATTATGTTAATGAGTTTTCAGTGCATTTTTTACGTTCCCAATCTATGTTTAGAAGATAAAAATAATCATGTTAGATGCAGGGAATTTATTTGATTTCCTTTTTTTCTAGACTTTTATGGTTAATGGTTATGTAACCTTACAAATACAAAGTCTTCTGATATAAAATGTAGCAGTATTTAGAATTTTACATTGGTTGAGTTGCTTTGTAATTACATATTAGATCTTCTTTTGTTATAATTGTGTCGTGTATTTCAGCGAGTCAAAAATTCTTAACTTGAGTACTCCATTTGAAGATGAAAATAGTCAGAAGAATAATGGGACAAGTGATAAATCAGACATCTATAACGGATGGAATAAAAGACAAATAGTAGTTGACATTTCTTTGAGCAAACCATCAAATTTACAATGGATATTAAAAACTGTTAGAACTAGAAAAAAAAAATTGTCTTTTTCTTTTCAAGATTATGTTACTCCGTGAAAGACAACTCAATCAAAGTTGTGTAATTTGGAAATTTTTATTTGGATTGTATACATTCATTTACTTCATTTAATATTTGAGTGGATTTATATGAATTATCAGTCTCCAGCAAGTGTCTATTGCTTTAGTTTTTATCAGTCTCCAGCAAGTATCTATTGCTTTAGTTTTTATTATGTTCAAGAATATGTGTTTTGCATGCATATTTTTTGCACATCTATGTTTGTGTCAAAGAATTATGTTTTTGAAAAATAATTTCCTTTTGAATAAAATACAATTTTTTTTAAAAAAAAAAAATTATTCTGCTTTTAAATAAAATAGTGGATCACGGCCATGTCCTACTAGTAACACTAGTCTAGCTTATAAAGAAACAAGAAGCAAAAGCAATGAGCAGGTATATTAATGCTTCATTTTGGATATCAATCACCTTTTGTTTATTTTGAATTATTGAAGCATGATTTCATGAGTAAAACGCTTCACCTATAACATATATATGTGCAGTATTATTAATCATTATTGTGTTCGAATAAAATTAATAGAAAATATAAAAGCATATAGTAATTATGTATCACCTAAGTTGGAACAAGAGATGGTTTCAACGTTTGTTATATTATTGCTTTTCTTAAGAATTAATTCGCCCTTACCATAATTGTTATATAAAAGAGTTTTGCAAATAAACTTTAGGATACAATATAACTTAGTAATTGATTGTATTTTGAGCTGACAAAATCAATTCACTAAGCACTCTAATATTAGACAAAATTGTCTTAGTTATGTAGGAAAAACTAGAAACAAAAGAGAATAATCATATATCTTGTCTATTATATACATGACAATGTATTTATAGATGTTTAAATATCTTTTTATTGTAGGACAGATCTATTCATCCAATTATGGTTTAGTAAATAAGCACGTCTATTAAATTAAATAGACACTATAGCTGCTAATTATGTAAAATTTCAACTCTTCTTATTTTGAAAATTCTTATAACATATCTTTCTAACTTACTCATATTTGACCCAAAGTATTAAAGAAATAAAAGAAATCTTTGAAGGAACCCCTTTAATTAGGTAACCTAGCAGCGATCACCCGGTTATCCAAAATATGTAGATCAGATACGGTTCAAAAAATTAATAAATCAGTAAATTTGGTTCATATCACTCTACATGCTCATAGATCCGGTATCCGATCTATGAACATCCCTACCAAATATATTTTGTTTATTTAAATTAAATTCCTGCTATTCTTTTTCTTTTAAAAATAAAAACAAAATTTAGCATTTTGCAAGTACATGAACCATTTAGGCAATGGATGGATGGTACTTAGAGGCTAAAGCAGCTTAATAATGCATAAAGAAAACCTTATGATATACCTAGCAGAACTTAGTTATCAATTTTGTATTTGTTAATTTTAGAAGTTTTAAGCAAAAAAAAATATCATACATGGACCGAGTCGGATTCCCGATGATTCGACCTGCTAAATATGCTATACCCGGATGAGTAGGTACTTATGTACACGGACCGGATAGTAGATAGTTTTTTTCATGACTCAGATGTAACCGAATTGGGTTAACCCCTGACTAAAGGGACAGAATATTATGTACATAAACATCCCTAACATGAACTATTTAGGCAATAGAAGAAGAACAGTAAGTAGAACTACAAGAGCTTAAAATTAACTGCATGAGACAACCTTATATTAAGCATAACTGAATTCCATTTTTCCAAAATTTAAAAACAAACCATGCTAGTTAGGTACGTAGACAAATTACAATCAATATCTCATATTGAGGTGCTACTTCCCCACAATCAGTTTAGCCCTGGCATGTCCTTCACTAATCTGAAACTGATCACCCAAGCCAAAATGAGCCATCAATAGCCAAACAATGGTAATGAGCTCTCCCCCTTTGCTGAGTTGCTGTGCATGAGTATTAGCTCTACAATGAGTAGCAGCATAAGACAACAAGAAAAATAAAGCAGATACATTATTAATAATTTATCAAAGTGGTTCTTTGGAGTTCATCTGTCTTATGCTGCTACTCATTGTAGAGCTTTGGCCAAAATGCACCATCAAAAAGAACTGATTTGCTCCTATCTCCAATTTGACAGCAACAGGTTTCACTTCAGTATTCACTGCAAGAATGTTTTTGCAAGCTGTTGTTTTGACTTCTGCAGCCTGTTGTGCTTCCTCCTTGCCAAAGAACTTCAAAATGGTATGATGATAGTGGCTGGCTAATTGCTTAGAATCACATTTAGTTCATCCACATCCACAAAGGGACTTGTTAATCTCAAGGATGATTATCAAGGGGGAAGTTATAACAAAGACTAAACATGCGAAAAATCCATATAAACAGAGGAAAAAGTACTTGAAAAGGCTGCGAATAACATACAGGATGACTTGAAAGAAATTAGGCTATTTTTTTCTGATAATTAGATTTCCACGATGAAAGAATTTCTTTGCTTCTGCACATGTATCTCGAAATCTTATCTGCCCGATTCCTGTAACTGCAGACATCATCGTAGGCTGCATAACAAGAAGATATATCATGTAATCCGAAAGGAGCTTGGAGAAATCGCGGTACTTGTTGGCAGCATTGCCCTTATTATTGAATCAATCTCATCACAGTAACATAGTTCAGAGGCAATATGCCACAAAAGAAGGCTTTCATCATAATCAACTTGAGCAATGTAAGGCAACAACTTACCAAAACCTTCCAACTCTAAGAATCCAATCACTTCTGGCTGAACTTATTTCCTTAGCAGTATCTAAATCATCAGCAATCTCTGATTTTTTCCAAAGTTCTGAGAAGATGTGATCCCTTAATTCTTTGGTAAATGGTTTCTTCTGAACATATGTCATATTATCCAAGAAGCTGGTTAGTCCAATATAGCCAAGAAACTTTTCCTTCACATCCAGGCTTTCTTGAAGACAATAGTTTTTAAGTTGTAAGTTGAAACAGTTATTCTGACCACCTCCTGCTGAAGACATGCTTAAGCCACCTAAAAAAACTCAGAAATGGAGACCCTTTTGGTGCTACATCTGCAGCATTGCCTTCCAGGGAAGGCTGACTAGTTCCAGGAGCCTCTTCGGGTGAAATTTCTCGGAACTTCCTTAATCATTGCCACGGTAGCCCAATCGGAGAATGCAAGCATAAAAATAGCTATTGCATCCAAGGCAATTGCACCAAAAAGCAATGTGTAGGTAATTCCAACGTCGAATGGATCGAATTTATTCTTCTTTCTGTCTTTGTAGAACAGACCAAGAGATACAGCAGTGCAAACAATGGAAACAAACCTGCCAATATATCCCACAGTAGTCTATATTACACTGACCTTTGTGAAGAGAACATCATATATGAAATTGAGCTCAACCTCAACAACTCTAAAAGCATCCTGTGCTGTTCTTTTAAGAAAGAAATCTCTGCTTTGATTACGTTCGCGAAAGCTGAATATCAGGTCCACAACTAGGCCCTTGAAAGTTCGGAAAAAGTGGTGAGCATAGACCACAACTTCCAGCTCAGTCAATTGCCCTTTATTCACTCTACTTGCAGCTTTGTTTCTTATACACATCTAGATGTGTATACATTTAAACTGCTATAAATACTTTTTATTTTTAGCGAACGCGTACGTTCTGCAGTATTTAATGATGCCTGCAAAGAACATCAACATATCGGGATCCATAGCTTGTTGTTAAGTGACTGAAAGAAGATATAAAGGGCTGCTAAAGTTTGGAATACGAGTCCAAACAAATGCCTAAGCCAGAGCTCATTATCCTCCAGTGCAAATGCTGTGATTGTGTCAGGACCACCAAGATGGACTAAAAGAAATGGAGCCCAAAATGCCATAAGATCATCATTGTTGTTGGCTCCATTTTGCAGGGATTTTGAGTCTCTAGAAGAAGAACTGCCTTGACTGTTGGAGATCAGTCCTACTGCAAAGTTAGCTGCCCAATCAGCCAGCAAGTATGATGACCATATAGGCATTATTAGCCAACCACTTTCTGTTCTCTTCCTCAGAGGAGCAAACAGAATTAGAAAGGTTTGAAGTGAAAGGCTTAAAATAATGATTATGCCCTGAGATCCCATGTATCCCATAGCCGTTTCCAACTTTCCGGAATGGGGAGCTCCATAACAAGCTTTTCCTTTCTTCTCCAACTTCTTCTTCTTTATACTGAAGAAATAGAGATTGTTTTATTTCTTATATGTATTAGCTGGCAGAGATAAATACTAGTGAAGAATGAAAGGGAACCAAATTGCAAATTTGTGACAGCAAAAAATGATTCTTTAAGAGGACCAGTTGGAAAGTAGATGTATTTAAATTGATGGAAGTTTTTTGCAGTATTATATATCAAGAGAATGACACATAGACAAAGTGGTGCATTATTGTATATCAAGAAACTGGTCCCTAGACAAAGAGGTGGTGACGTTTGTTCTTTTCTTTTTTTTCCTTTTTTTCCTTTGAGATCTTTATTTACAAATTTATTTTGTTTGGAAACTTCAACCTTAACTTAGCAACTTCTTGATAAAGACACTTATAATTGTCATATTAGTTACTAAGATGCCTTCTAGGATTATCTTATAAGGCATGGTAAGTAAGTGATGTCATGTATCAATAGATAAAAACAAAAGAAAAATTTACAAACAAAGGAAAAGGAAAAGTATAAAACAAAGGATAAAAGCAGAAAACCCCTTTGACATAACATTTTAATTACATTTTACCCCCCTCAACTTATTTAATATGTATTTTATCCCTTTCTTACTTCTTCATGTTTTGAGACAAAATTGCCGTTACTATTTTAATATTTTTTATTTTTTTTTCTCTTCTTACTAATTTATTTATTTTCTTTATCATATTTTTCCTTTTTTCTTCTTACTCATTCTTTTTTACTACTGTTAAATTATTATACTAAAAGTAATTAGTTAGTAAAAAGCTCTAGCTTTTTATTTCATTTTACATATGTATAAATAATTTATAGAATAAATAAGTTTTTTTAATACGAGCAATATATTTTTAATAGTATAATATAGATTTTATGAGTTTTACAAATGCTATAATTACAAATAAATAAACTATAAAATGATAAAAATAATTTTTCAAAAAAAATTAAAATATATATTATAAGAGTGCAAACAAAAATTTTTTTGGTGCCATATCATTCATAGGTTATATTTTGGTTGAATTTACCTTAACTCCAAAATCCCTTGCATTAGGCAATCGTAATATTTTATTGCTTTTTTTTTGATATTACACCATAAATAAAATGTTGTACATGTTTTTTCATTCTATAATTTTATTTGTATACTATAAATTTTTTAATTTCCTCTAGCTCAAAATTTTTATTTTTTGTTTGTTAATCTTATTATTGATGGTTAATCACAAACTTTATATTGTCTAAAGTATATTTATTGTATTATACATATTGTATTAGAGGATGATTAATCTATAAATTCAATTAGTTAGATGCATGTGAAAATTTAGAACTTTAATTAATTAATTATTAAAAGTAATGTAATTGTTTAATAGTAACAAGAAAGAATAATGAAAAAAAAGGAAAAAAAGAAACACAAGATAGAGAAAATAAATAAAAGGGAAAAAAGAAGAAAAAAGAAAAACAATAATAATTAAAATAATGGGGTAACTTTATCCCAAAACATAAAAGAGGGTGTAAAGTGCTTATTAGATAAGTTGAGGGGTAAAGTGCAACTAGAGTGTAAGTTCAGGGAGATTTTTTGCATTTAACCCAAAATTAAATGAAGCAAATCTTTATGAAAAAAAAAAAAAATGATATCTTGAAGTTCTCAATCATTTGTCCAAACATGACATCTACAAAGGTAAGAACACCAGAACTAGAATCACTTGTGACCTTGCTCAAAGAATCAAATTGAGTGCTGAGAAACAAGCCCTTTTAAACATTCTGGCATTAGATCATATTTAGAAAGATACACTCAAAATCCTTCACAATTTGCTGAGAGAGAGAGGGTGTGTGTGTGTGTAAAACAAGAGGTTTTTTAAGGAATTCTACAAATGGCTGGGGAAGAGATAGAAAAGTACCTGCTTGATAAACTTGACCAAGCAATCAAAGAAACTGAGTCCACGGAACAGTTATATCTTTCGACTCGCTTCTTTGATCTGCACTCAGACTTCAAAAAACTGAAGGAGTCGCTTGAAACCGATTCAAGATCCAACCAAGCTCAATCTGCTCAACGCAGGGAAAATGTTTACTACCTCAATAATCTACTAACTGATTGGCAGCTGATATCGAAAAGCCAGAGTGTATATAGTCCTGAAGCACTGGTTCTCACTTATAAACTTAGTAAAAGCCTCAAGAAAATCAGAAAGGATCTCAGAGGTGGAGAAGGAAGTAGAGCACCAGACAAGACAAGTTTACAGAACACTCCAACAGATGCAAATATCAACCTACCGACGAATTTGGCTACTTACAGATGGAGTTCCAGGGCAGTGGATCCTAGTAAAGTTTACGGATTCGATGATAAAGAGAGATTCTTGGAGAGAATTGTAGTAAGAAAAGAGAGCAAGATGGGTTCAAGGCATTTGCAATTGTTGGAATGCCTGGGGTGGGAAAAACAACACTTTGTCAGCTAATCTTCAATAACAAGCAAGTTAAGGCTCATTTCCTTCCCAGGATTTGGGTATGCCTGTCGAAGCAGCCTGAGGATGATCAGGACAACAGAAAGGAGATTGTTAAGAGGATGTTAACATGCTTGGGAGTGGATGATGAGATCATCGAAAAGACCGCTGAAGATCAAAGACTTCAGAAACTGATGTTTGCTCTTCGGATACAGCTAATGGGAAAGAAGTACCTGATTGTGCTGGATGATGCCTGGAATTCAGACAAGTGTTTTGAAGACTTGTTTTCTGAGCCAAAGAAAGATGATGAGAGTTTCTATGGACAACTTTCATATGGTCTGCCAAAAGGCCATGGAGGGACAGTCATTATAACTACAAGGTCTGAGGAAATTGCCAAGAATATGGTTGGTGAAGAGAATTTTCATCAGCTTCCAGTACTTAAAGACAAAGAAAGCTGTTGGAAAATCTTTAAAGATACAGTTGAGAAAGATGAAGTCCAGTTCCCTGATAAGCTTATGACCTCTAAAAGATTTGATTGTTGACAAATCTGCAGGTCTTCCATTGGCTGCTAAAATGATGGGGGAAATTATGCATCAGAAACTCTTGGATAAATAAATTCAGCAGCAATCACAAGTCGTACAACAGTCTACTGTCTAATAGTAAAAGTGAATTTTATGTAACTATTTCTTTTTTTATTGGTCTTGCTATCTGTGATGATATTTTCATTACACATATATCTTTGTATTCCTGCTAAAATTCTCTTTAATTGTTAGGGGGAAATGAAAACTTTCAGTACTTTACATTGACTAGATGGTTGTTTCATCATACGTGCATTTCAATGAATTTGCTCTAATTTGTGAAGTCAAGGTTAGATAAGGTGCAATAGATGGTAAGCTGGCAAAAGGGTAAAGGCATGGTCCGCAATCTAATAATAACACAGGAGATTAAGAGTGACTATTTACATTAACCCAACCACCAAATTTCTTTTTCAAAGTAAATTCCAAATAATATGCAATTAAACTCTCTTAATATATTAGTAGATATTTTATCTTTTAAATAAATGGATATAATATGATATGATATGGTTTAAAATTAATAAAATTACAACTCAATGTCTTTTAAAAATTAATATTATAATATTTTTTAAATGTGACGTATATAAAATATAAAAATTTGAAATTTAAACATTATTTAGAGAATGTGATTACAAAATCTACCCTATAAATATGTTATAAAAATGATGTATTAGTACATTATACACTCTATTGGTTATTTTAATACAGCCTCTTCAATTTTATCTTCGATCTATGGAATTATTTTTACTTATTCTTATTGATTTTGTAAATTTTTATATGAGATCATTCAAAGGCTTATGAGAAGATCTAAATTTTTAACTAATCTTTTATCTTTTAAGACAAATCCAAAATTGTGATGGTTCTTGAGATCTTCTACTAGTTTCATGTTGTTAACAAATATGTTCTTTAATTTGATTTGCATTTTGTTTCCTAACTTATTCTAAAAATAATAACACAGGAGATTAAGAGCGTCTAGCAATTAAACTCTCTTAATAATAGTTGGTGTAGTAGATTTTACGTGTTCGGAAATAAAATTTGGTTTGTTTATAGTGTACCATACTTTAGAAGCTTCATTTTTTTACCTACTAATTTACCCATTTAACTTCTACAAATGCACTACTTGTTGTCACTCTGTTATTTAAAAAGTTTCAATTCGCCCAATAATTTTTTTTAAAATTTTATAAAGGGTCACATCACGTGCTATAATAGCTGTGCACATTAACAAAGACTAACCGAAATAGTGCACTTTCAGAAATTCAATATGTGAATTGACACAAGATAAAATTTGTTTTGTTTCATGTTAACTTGGCAATTTTTTGTCAGTCCATCCAATTTTATGAGCCATTCTGGACAAGGACCTGAACTTCTGAGCATCTTCAATGCCTGATGTGGTATTCTTGAATCTTGACCTTGCAATATTTATCATCAGGAAGCTATAGTAAAATATGCTTAAACTGCCACATATATTTCTTCCAATTGCTATACATAGTTATTCCAATCATTGGACTACAACTGGGGCCGTAAACAGGTCGGATCCACCACCAGAAGGCTTCGTGCCTCCCATTCTACGAGAAGATGAGACAAGACCACAAATTTGTCTAGCAATCAACATCTCCTCTTGTCCCAAGTTCCAGCATCTCTCCTCTTGTCCCACTTTAAAGGACATCAAATCTTCAATCTTCTTTATCTTTTTTGGGTCCAATATAGTAGGGAAAGTTGGATTCATTGCTTGAATTAGTGCTCTATTTGGTGTCACAAGGCCACACTATAAACAATATAGCATAATTAACTATCTTTGTCTTCTTACTTTCTCAACATAACAAGTTTAGAATCTTGATCCACTAGAGGAAAGAATAAAAAGAAAAAAAAAAAAAAGCTGTTAATTAAAGCAAGAGGAATAAAGAAAAAGAAGAACGCATATATCATGAGTCAAGATCCATATTCATTCAGTTGTCCTTTGAATGCAACCTATTCCTTTTTTTTTTTGTAATAATAAAATCTTATATACTACTTGGCAAAACCCCATTATCAATGTAAGACAACAATATATACTACTGAAGTTGAACTTAAAATCAAGACCCATGAGCAAGTCAGAAAGGCAATGTTTTCCAGACGTTTTAATATTATTGCCGGCTGTTTAATAGATTATCTAAACAATTTATGATTAAAAAATCCTCTTACGCAAGAGTGGCATAGTACTAATGTGATACTATAGAAGCTAGTGGCATGATATTTCAACCTAACATGCCATATTGAAAGTGCACGGAATCATTACAATAGTTGGCATTAGAGTTTCTCTCATCAACTAGGCATCTACTCAATTCATTTAGTACTAATTGTGGTGTCTGAAAACAAATGAAATTGCTGTATCTGAAGCAATGCCAACCAATAATGGTTCTATCTGTGTGAACAAAAAATATTTATTAGGAATTTAACATGCTTCAATAACTCGAATGTACATGACAGGGTAATCACTTAAACCACTGTTTCTTACTCAATTTGTTCAATCTGCTTTCCAATGATTCATGTTGTGTATCTGTCCACCTAAACAAATAAGGTATACTGCATGAAAGATCATGACTAGCCAAATGAGACATATCCCTTAGCTAAAGGACTAATAGGCATCTGAGACCCACAGAGAGAGTAATGATTGACCCATTGACTCTTCATAGCTATGCCAACATGCTTGTAGCTTGTCCACTCAATCATTTACTATCTGACTAATATCAAACTTTGATTTTGAACCTAGAAACAGTTCATCCACTCCTATTTCAAGCTGCAGAAATAAAATGTTCCAAACTAAAAGAATGTTGCGCACCATAAATATAGAATTTAAATAGGCCAGTTGCAACATTTGTAAAATGCATTTTGTGTAATAAAACTGGAAGTTTATTTAACAAACACAAAGCTATACCAAATATTTCAAGATATAAAGAGAAAGGCAAACACACTCATATGCATTATCACATTGGTAAATATGCAAAGCTAATAATAAAATTGGAAAATCAACGAAAGTTTAAACCTTAAAACAAGGTCAAATTTTGGCAATAAGCAGCGCCAAATTAATCATGTTCTCATTGGCATCTGCTTTAGTTTATCCTTGTTGATCCAAACTCCATATCCATCAGAAGGGAAGAAAGAAAGCTTGGGGCAGTTGACTTTCTCCAAGTAAACCAAATTTGGAAATAACTCCTGCAGCTTTCTCCAATCCATTTCCAATTCACTCAAGTACGAAATGATTGAGTCTCAATATTTCTACTTTCTCCCATTGTTCCTTAGATGACCTATCTTTTTCTGTCACATAATGGTCCTGGTATTGATATATATCAGAGAACTTCCCACCTCTAATGTATAGTTTCTTTAGGGACTTCAAACGAGAAGGCTTTAGCCAACTTGGGGTGGCAGTCTTGGGGAAAGACTTAAGGTCCAGTTTCTCCAGCTTCTCTAGTTGCGCTTGTCTTGTAGCTGTAGAATCCCTGAATGTAACTAATTTCATGAGTTGTTTCTTTCGATTATCTCTAGCCGGTGTCTCCTTCTTTTTCTGCCCTCCATCATCTCTTTTAGGAGACTCTGGTGTCTTCTTGGACTTGGTATGCAATGCACTCCCACCCCATGCCATGGTAAGCTTTTTAAGTACTTTGAAATTCTCTAAAGCTTTAATATCCTCATCAGTAGGAAATTCACCAAGACCAGTATAAATGCTCAATTTGATCAGCTTTTCCAATTTTGCTAAATCATCAAAATTTAGACTACAAGTGTGTTTGTCCTGCTCCTCTCCTACAACAAACCCCTTCAGCACGCGTAAATTGAACAGCATAGCAAGACCCTTCGGCATATGCTCTAGCAGATAGCACTCGGAGATGTCCAGATACGATAAATTCTTAAGATAACGGATTCCTTCCGGAATAGACTCAAGACTGTGACAGGCTCTCAGGTCCATTATGATCAAATTTGACAACTTTTCAATGGATTCAGGAAGCTCCGCAATTGTTGAAACTCTCTTGAAGACATCTAGATGTTCATAAGTTCCATAGTGCTCAATCCATCCAAGAATTTGACTCCTCAACTTCAATGTGATCAGTGGCTGACACTTTCCACCTTCCTAGATAAAGAACATTCAGATTCTTCATCCTTGAAAACCATTCAGGCTTGAAATCAAGAATTTGCTCATTAACGTTGAAAACAGCATGAAGTTTATCCAAATCTAGAACATTAACATTCCCTTTTTGCAAATCTTGATAGTCCAAGTTCGTTTATTTTGATCCCATGTAAGCATCTTGAAATTGCCATCTTGAAAAGAATAAGGCTCTTGATCTCTTATACATTCTAGATGTGTATTTTGAGACCTTTTGTGCTGCTTATACTGATCAAATTGATGCAATGTATAACATCCCACGAATAGGCTACGCTTCTTATTCACAGGCTCAATGAATCCCATCTTTACTAGCTTCTGAAAGTACTCGTCAGCAAACTCCTCAGCAGTTTTCCCTCCGGAAATTTGTGGTCTTGTCTCATCATCTCGTAGAATGGGAGGCACGAAGCCTTCTGCCATCCACCAGTAAACCATGAGGAGTTTCTTGATGACAGCTTTTTCGGGAACACCGATTTGTTTAGGTGGACAGATACACAACATGAATCATTGGAAAGCAGATTGAACAAAGTGCCTCAAAATCTTTCAATTTGAAGTGTATCAAACAAACTGCTTTTATACAACTGAGGCATTTCTTTCATTACCAGCTCAGGAATGGCTTTCTGACAACTTCAGTTTTGAGGCCACCCCAGTAGCCTGCTGACTTTTATGAGGGTCTTTATCTTCTGCATCAGCTTTGTGTTTTGAAGGTATCTGAAGCTTCAACTTGGTAACTTCCTTCTTCAGATCACGAAACTCTTTTTCAATTCCCACATTCTTGAGTTCCTCAAACCTCTGTTCAGCCTCACGTACCTGTTGAATCACTTGGCCTTTGTACTTGTCCAGCCTGTTTGACTCGTCCATTATATACTTAATATCTGCTTCAATTGACTTGGAAATCTCATCTATCCCAGAACTAGGCTCACCTGAAGTAGTCGCACTATCTTGTGCTATAACTGGCTTCTGGGGTTCAGTCGACTTGGACTGTTCGTCTTTAGTAGAAGTGGTTGCACTATCTTGTACTGCATTTGGCTTCTGGGGATCAGTCAACTTGGACTGTTTGTCTTTAGTAGGAGTGATCGCACTATCTTGCACTACACTTGGCTTCTGGGGATCAGTCGACTTGGGATCAGGTTCTTCTTTACCAGAAGTAGTCGCACTATCTTGCACTACAACGGCCTTCTGGGGATGAGTTGACTTCGACTGTTCATCTTTCGTGGAAATGGTGGCACTGGAACCGTCTTGGACTATAATTGGCTTCTTGGGTTGTGATTTCTTCTCCTTTGATCTAGAGATACCAGCAAGAGGATTGCAGATTGACATTATCTTGGAATGATCAGTATCAGTTTTATCAGTTTGAAGAGGAGCAATGTTGGTCGAATCTTGTTTTGGGGCTTCGTTTTTCTTGGGGATTTCAGTTTGAGTAATAGTAGCACCACTGGCTGAATCTTGTTTTGGGATTTCATTTTCTAATTCAGTGGCAGTAGTGGTTGAATCTTCGATTGGGGTGGTTTCAATTTCATCAGTTTTTTCTGTGGTAGTTTGAGTTGGAGGTTTGCTAGCTTTCTCTGGTGTAAATTCTTGGGCACTGGGCAATGTTTCTTGCTTCTGTGCCTTGGTGGTTGAATCTTCCTGCAATTGGAATGGTGTCAGTTTGATTAGATTTGTTCTGATCATCAGTTGTTTTTGTGCTAGATTGAGCTGAACTGTCATTGTCAGGAGGATTCCTTGGAGTGGCTAAGGCTTCCTCTGCTGTAATTTCTTGTTTCTCTGCCTTGAGTTCCTTTTTCTCCCCTTGTTTAATATCTGGTACACTTGATGGTTTTTCTTGATTTTGATTGTTTGTTGTGGGCTTGGTTGAAGCAGGAGGAGTAGTTTTAGTGGTATCCTCTTGTTTAATTTCAGGTGCACTGGACTCAATTTTCTGGTTCTGAGTATTTGTTGGCTGTGTTGAATTATCAAGTGCAGGAGGAGGGCTGGCTGTCTCCGGGGCCGTGGTGGAGGCTTGAGTAGCTTCCTTTTGTGTAGTTTCTGGGCTAGTAGTGGACATGGCTTGTCGGTTCTGAGGACTAGTGGTTTTCTCATCCTCTTGTGTAATTTCTTGGCTATTAGTGGTCATGGCACTGGACTCAGTTTTTTTGTTTAAATATACTGTGTTTGTGAGCTGTGTTGAATTGTTAGGAGGGCTGGCTGTCTCCGTGGCCGGGGCGATGCCGGTGGCCGTGGAGGAGGCCGGAGGAGCTTCATTTTGTGTAATTTCTGGACTAGTAGTAGACATGGTTTGTTGGTTTTGAGGACTTGTAGATTTCTCATCCTCTTGTGTAATTTCAGGGACAGTAGACATTATATCGGTTGATTGTTGTTGAATCAGAAAGACAAAAAACTGAAGTGGTATTAATTCTTATACAATTTTGAGGTTCGGAATACATTTGATTTAACAAGCAAAACTATGAACAAAAAGTGTTTTAAAAATTTTTTTTTTGTCTCTTATACACATTGGGTTGGGGTTGATGACTTCACTTTGAGGATCTGAGAGTGACCCCCAAGACAGCGACGCATTGTGCTTTTTGCTTTTGATTTGCAATTAACCCCTTTATTTGCGGTTAATTGCAAAATACCACCAAATTATACTTGATTATCAAAATATAACTTAAACTATTGGGAAATTTCAGCCTTTTTTTTTTAGTAATAAAAAGTTTAAGTGATTTACACACCAATCTACTGGGTCACGGCAGGCCCGTGTCCTATGGACATTTACAGGGATTCTACAAATCACCTACCAATAAAACTCTCACACGTTGATCGAACAAGTTAAACTCATTACTTTTATGAGAAAGTGACCGTTTCTTTCTATATTGGCGTTAATTATCTCTTTTAGTAGATAGATCAAAAGACTAAAACATCCTCAAAGCAAATAGCTTCTCTAAAAACTCTCACTCGTCATAATACAAAACTCAAAAACTACTAAGAAAATTCATCGAGCAGTTGGCGAGCACAAAGAAAATGATTCATTCTCTGTTTGATGTTTATCTAGTCCAAAAGGATTTCACAATCGACATATAAACTCAATCGACAATCAATCTAGCATTTTTAAGTTTAAGCAAAAGGAAATAAACACGAAATGGAGAACAAGATGACATACGGAATTCTAAGGGAAACTCCAATAATGGCGATGACAGCGGCAAATGCAATGGTTGGCGTGAGGGAGAGGGGCTAAGAGGCAAAAAGGGTACAAGGGATTTTGTTGGTGGAGTAGAAGATGGAAGAGTTGGAATTTTCATTGTATTTGTATCTATAGATTTAAAGAAGGATTTAAAATTTATTTATTAAAAAGATTTATAAAGTTAAAATTAATAAATATCAAATTTATTTAAAATAAAAATTATCTAAAATTTTTCATTTCATTATTTTATAATTTGAGTAATTATTAAATTTATTGGTTTAGTTTTCGAATCCCAACAAATCAATGAATTTTAAATTCTTTCGCAAATCTTTTAATCAAAACACAACCATTTTAAGAATTTTCTTTTTTAATTAAGATAAATTTGTTATTGAGTTGATTGGGGTAGATCGCTGCAATTGATAGTTCAAGCGTATAAGATATAGCTAATAGATGATATTTCAAGAGGGTATTTTGCAATTAACTCCTTTATTTATTCTTTGCTTTGTCTTTTCCTTTTTTTTTTTCTTTTTTTCTTTTGGGGCATATTTGGGATTATTCTTTTTCACAAGTTAAGAATATGGGGATTGCCAAGTAATGAGCAATCTTCAAATTTTAAATTCACTTAATCTTTTCAACAAAATAATAATAAAATTATTTTGGCATAGTTACTCTGGTGTTATTCTCCAAGAATAACAATTTTCTCATAAACAAAAGTTTATTTTAAAAATCATTTGCTACAGGCTTTCTAAGGTTTTCAGGTTATAATTTCATTGCTGCTGGGAGTATATTTTGCCTTACAATTATTAGTACAAAGCCATGTTACCAGCAAAAACTACTGGAAAGTAAATGCCAATTATGAATAATTTAATTAGACTAATCTGAAATTTTTAGAAAACTCTGTGTTGGAATGGTTTCCAATATCATGATACTCTAAATAATATTTTATTTTGTAATCATTTCTTAACTCATTTTCTAATAATCTTTTTATTAAACATACATCATATCTCAAAATTTATAGGTCTAATAATACTAATATGCTAAATAATAGTTGTTTAAAAGTTAATATCCTAGATAAAATTCAGGATAATATTTTAAATAATAACTGTCCAAAAGTTGCTATTATAAATATTAAGATGAACTATACTAGTCAGATTTAAATAATTCTCCGTATGGATTGCTTTTTACACACACTTTTTACCACTTTTTAAAATATGAATCATATTTTTTATGAAATATTTATTTGGTCAGCAAAAAATTTTTTGGTCAACTTCTTTTATTTTTTTTAAAAATACAATTCATTATTTACACAATTCAAATTTTTCTTTCAATATTCATTACTTATACTATTCAATCAATTATTTTACTATTCATCTATACATGTATTATACTATTCACATAATTTAGCAGTAAATTTTTTTGTACTATCCATTACTATTCATTAGTCTGAAATTTTTTCGAGCAAAGAAAAAATCGAAATGTAGGTTTGGAATTCCATTAGATTTGAACCTAGGTTCGAGAGTCCGAAATATAGGCAGAAAAATAGAATTTAAAATGGTATATAATATTTGGACTTTCGAACCTAAGTTGGGGAGTCCGAACTATGGGCGGGAAAGTGTACTTTAAAACAGTTTATGAGATTCGGATTTCCGAACCTGTGTTTATATTAAATAAATACATGTTTAATATATGCATATGGACAAATTTTTGTTTTTCAAGATTCGAATTTCGTACGACAAACATGTAACTACATTTGAGTGTGGTTTTAATATTTGATTTGATGGTTCAAAAAAGAAAGTGAATGGGATTATGTATTTTGATATTAATAATTTTATTCAAATTTTGTGCACATATTTTGTCTTTTAGTGCAAAAAATACTATAATAATTTTTAAATTATTTTTTTATTTTATAGCCCAAGAAATTATTTAACATATGATATATGCATATCTCGTTTTTTGAAATTCGAATTTCAAATGACGAAATTACAACTGCGTTTGTGTATGATTTTAAAATTAGTATTTGATTTGATAGTACGAAAAAGAAAGTGAACGAGATTTTATATTTTGATATTAGTAAATTCATTCGACTTTCGTGTAGGTTTTTTGTCTTTTAGTGTAAAAAATACTATCCAAACACTTATTTACAAAAAATTATTTGCACTATTTACAATCCAAACACTTACTCAAATTATTCACATTTTTTTTTTGTTATTTGCAATGTCATTCAAATAATTTATTGAATAATGCACCAAAATAATACTCCAAATAATACAATCTAGGCCTCGAACTACTTTATTCTTGTCTCATTTTTTTGGCAGAAGGAACTACTTTATTTAATGCAACTAATTTCCTTTATTCAACAATACCAATTCTTTATAAAATTTATTTGAATCTACTTATAGATTAAGATGAACAACAACAATTGAGTTTCACATTTTTCTGTATTAGTGACATGATATGTGAATTGGTAATCCATTGTGCTTAGTATTTTGACATGATACTAAAAAATTCTGACAGCATTCACTTAAAAAATAAATTGATTGTGCTTGAAATATACAAAGTATAGCCTTCAATGATGTTAAAACAAAACCTGTAGAAAAATATGGTTCAATGGTTCTACTAAAGGCTATTGTGATACTCATCCCAGTCCTTTGAAGGTTTCAAACTCAAGACTGATCTGAGATGAACCATCAAGGTTAAAGATGAAGCCATGAAGCTACAACTTAGATATCTAATCATTCGTCAATGAAACAGAAATGTTTTTTCATGTGTTAGAATCACGAGAGAAAAAAAATGCCTAATCATTCTGCCCCTGTGATGTTGTAATGGTCATGTAGCAAGTTCAACTTTTCCTCTCCTTGGGCATTCTTGAGTTGGCCAAATGTATGCGTCCACTCAACTATGACAAAGAAAGCATTAGCAGTGAGTTGCTCATTATCCCATATCTGCCAGGGTACTCTTTGGAGAAACCAACCAATGCCAGGATAAAACAGTTTCCTGTCACTACATATGGCATTCAAGACACACAGGTCGCATCAAAATAGATAGACAACGAGGCAAGCAAAAACAAGAAGAAAGAAAGAATGCCGGAGCAAATTTGGTCCAACAAGAACAACATGGATAAAATATTTGGTTCACTCCTACTAATGTGATGCCACGTCCCACGTTAAAAGTAGAAGAACTTATTATATTATTTATAATTTCCATCCTTATAAGGTGCTTATAACTTGGTTTAAATATTTTAAACCCGTTATTTCCCCTCAAAAGTTGCTGGAACCCGGGGTTTTACACTAATTCTTGCAACAGCAGGAAAAACATGTATAAATAAAATAAACATAAATTCCTAATATTAGGACAAGGTGACACATATGTAGTAGTGATGCATCATTCATAAGATCATAATATCCACATGGATATTCACCTAATTCTGGAGGAAAGACAACTCTGAGGATGACTAAAGGGAGTGATGAAATTTCGAACCATGAAGTATAGAAGAATTTCATGGACAGGGAATTAATGATCTTACATTAGAATTTCGACATTTCAGAATGGACATAGGTAAATGCAGTTGACAAAAACAGATGAAATGGTGGCAAACCTGAAACTGTATCCGAAGTGACTTAATGATGGCTATTCAGCATGTCAAGGATCATTTCCCCCACTTGGTACTGAAGTCCGTATATGCTTCTTTCATCATCATCCTCCAAATATCAATTACCATGTGAAATAAATATCTCTTCCGCCGTAAGCATAAGTTAGCCTTGGACATTCCAGGGTAGTAGTTTTGGGCATTCACGAATAATTTTTTGCATCAGTGATGGCATGTCAGCACCAATACTCTTCAGCTCTGGTAAATTCCATAGACACAGCATTTGCAAATTTGGCAGTGTCACGTTGCTGTCAACAAAAACAGTTTCTAATCTGTCACAGAACTTGATCTGAATTTTCTGGAGGCATTCTGGGAGCTGATTTGAAGAAAAGACATTTACAAGCTTAGGGCACTCTCCAATCTCCAAAGTTAGTAGAGCTGGCAAAGAACACGTATTCAATGTTATCCAGTTCTGGAAGAGCCCATAGCTTTAAAGTATGCAACTTTGGAAATGCAGCTTGCTTATGTTCAAATAGTGCGACGAGATTGTGACAAAATCTGATTTGAAGGGCTTCAAGGTTTCCCAGCTGCTCAGGTGGAAAAGAAACAGCTGAAATCTGAGGACAATGTTCTAGGAACAAGGACTTCAAATTTTTTAAGCTACTGCTTTGCAGGTCCTTTAAGCACATGCTCTTCAAATTAGTAGCATAAGAAACACACAGAATTTCTAAACATTCTCCCATTCTAAATACTGCACCAACATTCTTTTCCAGCATCTCAGTATTGGCACTCCCACCTGATTTGGCTGCATCTTCCCTGTTGGCAGTGGCTCTGCCACGTGATTTGGCTGCATCTGGAAATTTTTCTGTATGAAAAAGATCTTTCATTTCAGTGCATCTCTCTATCCAACAGACTTTCATCTTCTTGATGTTTTCAGCTCCCACATCAGATAGGAGCATGTGACAAATGGATTATCAAACAAAAAAACAAATTCAGCATGAACAAGGATAAGCCCAAGACACCTAGGGAAACAATGAAATCCGCGAATTTCCAAGGATCGTGCTATCTGTATAGGAGTAGAAAGTTGTCTTGTCTTGAAGTACTGATCTCTTAAGAATAGTTCATTTCTGTAGAAATTCTTATCTCCAAATCTACCGTATGCCTCAATTGGATGAACAAAGAAATGGAACTGGCTGAAACTTGTCTCCCAGAATGATGGATTTTTCTCCAAGGACTGAAGAATTTCAACACTGTTCAGAGTTATGATGAGCTTATTATTAGAAACTGATCTCACTGGCCAACTGGAGACGATCCACTGAAACTGACTCAGATCCTGTGGTGGACATTTATTCTTTTCAGCATCACGCCCTCCAGTACTAAAAATTGGAGGTTCCAGCTGCTCAAGACAAGTCACTTTCGAGATATCATATGGAAGCTCTTTTACTGCAGCCTCCACAGCTGAGTGTCACGGATTTCCGGATGCTTAAACTTGTCCAAGTTTAAACAACCTTTAAGGAGAAGCCTCTGCAGGTTGGCTAAATTCTCAAGGGATGGCAAATCCTTAACCGCTGTTCCAGAAAGGTCCAGAACTTCAAGCTTTGGAAGTGATTCTACACCTGGCAACTCACTTAGGGATGGACAATCTCTAAGAGAGAGATGATTAAGGTTCTTGAGTTTCAACAAGAATGGTAACTTTACCACCCTTTATTTCTTTTAAAGCTTTACAACCTGAAAGATCCAGAATTTCCAGTTTTGTCATGGAATTTAACTCTCCCAATGTCTCCAAGTATAGACAATGTGAAAGCAACAAGTGACGGAGGTTGTGTGAATTGGAAATGGCAGGGAGACTTTTGATTTTGGTTTTTGAGAGATTGAGCCCTCTAAGGCATGACAGATCCTTGAAGAAACTTTCTTCAATATTTTCCAGATTGCAGGAGCCTGAAAGATCAAGTTCCTGGAGACCTTTTATGGATTCTACAAATGGTAGTTCTTTTAGCTCGGAACAATTCCTTATACAGAGCTGACGCAGACTTCTAATGTCTAAGGGTAGCTGCTTGACTGCAGTTTGTGATACATTAATTACTTTAAGGCTGGTAAGCTTTTCAAAAGATGGATCAACAAATTCCTTAAAGTTTGCGGAACCTGAAAGATCAAGAATTTGGAGACTGGACAGTGCAGTTATCTTACGAAGTCTGTCTAGACTGTCCAGCACAGTGATTACAATCACATAGCAAGAGATGAGTGAGTTTTGAAAGATTTCTAAGCAAGGGTAAGCTAATAATCTGTGACCCCGAAAGATTTAGTATTCTAAGTTCCTGGTTTGATGAAAGGCTTTTGTCTTGGAAAAATTTCAGAGATCTAGCACCACTAAGGTCAAGAACCTGAAGTTTATCGAACATTTTCAAGCTTCGCAGTTCTTGTAAATGAGAGCACCCTCTAAGGATGAGCCAAACAAGTTCTTTGAGACTATAAAGAGACAATGGTAGTGAAGCAATGGGGAGAAATGACAGATTGAGGCTTTTAAGATGAGGCATATGGCTGAAAATATTATCTGGAATTTCCTGCAAGGAGCTAGGGCCTGATATTTCAAGAACAGTCAATTCTCCAAGAACACAGGAAGGAGCTGAAATTTCAGAAACAGTTGGGTTCACAAATTCAAGGATATGATCAATACTTACAAAATAACTGCATCCTCGAAGCACGAGTAAAGAAAGTAACAGTGACATCTACTGTTAAGATGGTACACATCAAGAAATAATGTTGATAGCTTCTTCCTTCCTTCAACTGCATCACCTGCTTTTATCATTCCCTTTGCCTGCATTATTCTCCCAAGATCACCATCAAAATTCTGTGGCCAATCCCAGGTGAGTTGTTGCAGCAACTTTCCGGTAGTCAAAGTCGTTGAAAACATGTTTTCCAACAGTCACGCTAACATAGCCGGACTCTAGTTGTTTGAGTACCCCACAACCTATGAGCTCCATCAAAACAGAATGCCCTACCTTATAAGCATCTTCGATAGAATCGAAGTTGCCAAGATATGTTTCCAATATCCAATAGCTTATCAATTCACTGAAATATACACCACCACGTTTACGGAGGAAGTGGTTGTCAATACAACAGCAGTCCAAATAATATGTTGCTCGGCAATAAGTCGTACCCATAGCTGAGTAACTGCAGTATATTGTAACCTTCAACATTTTCTGTCTCATAACACTTTCCAAATGGTGAACTCGTGACTCATTTTGCCCACAGTAGCTTAGGATTTTTGCAATGATGATCACCTCATAAGGCAATATTTTGCTTTTCCCAAGGAAGTATTTAGCTAACTTTGTAATTGGAGGACGCGCATAAATCTCCTCCTCCACGAGTTCTTGCAATAGAAGTAGTGATTCGTTCTCAGACAAGTGCTGCACTTTTATTATTTTTGTCGACCCATCAGAACCAGGATCATCCCTGTGTTTCGTGCTAGTGATTATATACTTATATGATGGTCGATGATCCAGAGGCAGCAGAACTTTCAGTTCCGGCAAAATTTCATCATCTTATCGTCTGACTTCCCTCATCATCCAAGATTAAAAGGAACTTCTTCCCTTCAAGTGCCTCCGATGTTTTTTCTTTTAAATACTTCTTTTTCTGCTCAATATCCATATCAATCTCATCCAAGTCCGGACTATCGTTCTCAAATTCCCATTCGTCATGAACAGGAAGTAGAGATAATTGACGAGCAATACTCCCGTGAAGAGAAAGAAAGCCATATGGTCTGTTAAGAGAAAACCAGAGACTAAGATCGAATAGTCCCCCTCTGATAGCACGTTCACTTAACTTTCTTGCAATCCATGTTTTCCCAACTCCCGGTTCCCCAACAAGAACAATAGTTCTTAATTTTTCATCTTTTAACCCTTCAAATACTGCTTCAAGTTGTTCAACAGAAACAGCAGTAATTGCCATTAGAAGGAATCTGCTGCATGCATCAATAAATGATCACTTGTAAGCATAGAAGAAATGAATAAAATCATAAGTTGAAAAAATTTAACAGGAAATGGAAGAAAGATGTGATAAAACATTAGGGATCAAAGTAAATATCATCTAATTCGTAGGATTAACGTGTTTCTAGATTCTACCTCAACCAGATGTCTTATGGCAGGCAACATACCAAAAGTAGTTCAAATTTCTTGAATTTGTGGAAGTACCTCACAAGCAAAGCATGTATTCCTTATTACGGCATGCAGGAATAAGTAAAACATTTCGACTCATTAAGACCTAAAACATTGGCATATGTTTCTTCTTTTTGTTTACCAGTATGGGATGGGGAGCACACGTTCAGAGATACCAATTTGTTTGATTTTTAGTTCACTTTATTTTCCACTTATATAATTTCTGCTTAATGTCTAACTGAGACAAAGAATATTTTGTCACATATTGGTCTAGTTGATACAACTTAGTTCGCACGAGTTTAGAGAAATGTTTACTTATAGGTAATTTTTATGCATTTTTTTTAGATGTATTTTGTTTGAAGCATAAGAAATCTATTTAGTTTAATAGTTTAAGTAATTTCATGAAACTTAAATAATTATATCCTGTTATTAACACGTATACCATGCAATTTGAAAATAAAAGTCCTTTCCTCAATTGAAATTTGTTAATAAATTGAAGTATTCTGCCATTAATTAGCTCATTGGTGTTCTCTACAACTTCGAAAATAGGAAAATTTTAAAGAATCATCAAACTAAAGTACAATATATAACATGAAATAGTATTAGAGTTTATTATTACAACCATTATATAAATTTAGTAACCTAACAGGGGAGAGTAGTTTTCAAAATATGTTAACAATTTTAGAGTTTATTGAAATCTTTTATTCTCTTCAAATATTTAAGTGCTATCTTAACAATTTTGGATTTATCAAGCACATGGATATTCGATAATTCTTGAATCTTTGGACCTTTCTTGAAACCAATTTGAATGAATCATTTGTGTGCAAATACTAAATTATAATTTCTAATTTAAGAAACAAAAGTTTCTCTTAAATATGTAGTTCGCACAATTATAGGAATTATATCAAGAAAATAGCGAAAAGTAAAAAACACTCTATCATTGGCAAGTTACGACGTGAAATTTACCGATTAATCTATTATGTTAAAACTATCATGTGTCTATCCGTGTAGTAGTAAATTAAAAGGCAAATATTTAATATTATATATACTATTTGATAGAATAAAACCAATCACATATAACTACAGTAACTATTAAACTATACGGTAATAATTCAAAAGTAACTGTAGATATTCAGTAATTAAATTTTATTAGATAAAATACACTTTAACTAAATTCTAATTTGTAACTGATCTGATATCTGTGTTTTTAATATGTATACGGTTACTAATATTTAACAAAGATGTTTATAAGTTCAAAGACAATAACAATTATTTTTTTATAGGAAGACAATAATTATTTATCAAAATGTTTAGATTAATATAATTTAAGAACTAATTGTGATTATAGATAAAGGGTTATTTGAATTAAATAGGTGATAATTATCTAGTACGTGAAAAGCGAATTAAATGCAAAGTCAAGATAAGAAGTATGGTCTTTTTGACAACGAAGTGCAGTTCAAATCGTAAGATACTTCCCTCCAACCTATTAGTTATGGGTTTGAATAACATATAATAACTAAGCGGTTGGAGGAGATGTGTATTTTGAAAAAAATGGAAAAAAAAAAAGAAAGAAGGATTATGTTGTTTTAAGAAAAATAAAATAAGTAGATAACATTTCTCACCTCCTTCCTTAGTCATCCAATCAGTTTAACAATAATTAAAAAGATATGTTCTACATAATAGTAGTTGTTTTTAATACACCACATAGAAGCTAAATTTTTTGATGATAGTGTGCATAATAAATTTCTTTCATCATAAAAGAATCTAGATAAAATGTTAGAGGAAAAATAAATGGCATTAGATGAAAGATGGTGAAAATGTTGATAATATATATGAAGGATAATGTCTTAATTTGTTATTTCAATTTAGATGACCTTGAGATTTTTTAAACAATTTTATATATGCTTCATTCTTTTGTCTCCTTTTCTTTTTGTATCCAAAAAATTAAAAAAAAAATGAATTATTCTCTTAGAAGATTCCAAAATATTTATACGTGATAATTTCTATATTTTTTTTGTTATGATAAATTCCTAATATTATTTAACTTAATTCATAATTCTGAAAAAATTTGTTTCCATACTTGTATAATTTTTAAAATTCATCGTTGAAAAAAAAAAGATACTAAATAGATCTCTCCATTATATATATAAATTTACTTCAGAAGAATCTTGTTCTAACTATATTATAATTATTAAGATTGAAAGCATATTTTAAACTTATGTGCTTTTAAAGTAACATTAAGATTGAAATATGTTTTTAATTTGGATAGTAAATTAGAATAGATTTTTAGTTTGGAGTGTGGAATTGAGAATCTTTTAGTTTTGGGAGTCACGGGACATTTGTTTTAGTTAGACGACTAAAATCATATTCTTTTAATTTAGAGGACTATATTGGAATATTTTATCAATTTAGAGGGTCAAATTGAGACCTTTTCAATTTAAAAGACCATATTGAGATTTTTGTTTAGTTTTAGAACCAAAATGGTATTTAACCCTTTAAAATAACTTTATTTTCCTTCTTTTTCTTTTTCCAAATGAATTTAGGAGGTGTTTGGTTTATGGGTATGAGAGGGAGAGAATGGGAATCAAAATTAATGATACCCATAGATGGTGTTTGGTTGAACACTATAGGAATCATTTTATGCGAATGAAAGTGTTAGAAAATGCCTATTTTCACTCCCCACTTGTGACATGGGTTTCAAGTTGAGTAACTTATTAATATAATGAAACCCATTCCTATGTTAAACCAAACAAGTAAGGGGGAATGATATAAATTCATACCAATAGTGGGGTTCATGATTCCTATTCCAATTCCGATTCCCGAATGTGAACCAAACACCTCCTTCACCTTTTTCTTTTAATAGACTTGTTAATAAACTGTTTATTTCTTTAATTGCATATAAATATTGTCTAATTTATTAATGTATAGACAAGCTATATGTGTTGATAATAGTTATATGTGTAATTTCATTTAATGCTAAATTTTATTCAATTAAGTTTTTTTTAATAACTTTATTTGATTAAGTCTCAAAAAGTGTGTGTTTTATTTCCTCTTTTAGTTTTGCAAGTTCTTTTCTCTTTAAGGATCCAAATGTATAACTAAAATATGTAAATTTATTTTTCAAATAAATCTTATTTATTTATTATTGTTTGATTTCTAAAATCTATCCCAATAAAATTATTTCTACTCTTTTTTAATTTCTAAAGTCATTCCTAATGTTCTATTACATAAGAACATTAACTTCAATCAAATTTATTCTCTAATATAAAGTCTTAAAAACAGGTTTTATTTCCTCTCTTTTACTCTTTGAGGAGTATTTAAATAAAAAACCTAAACAATTATAAAATAAAATTAAAAAAATCATTCAAGTTTGGAGACATAACAAAGTTATTAAATTTTATAGTAAGTATAATTTCAAAAAGAAAATTTAAATCATTAAATCAAACTCCCTCTTTTATTATTGTTTGGCATATAATATTGACCACATTTGGGGAAGTAAAAAAGCAACAGTCCTGATCAAAAGAAAGGAAAGATATTTAAGTTAATTGTAGAGAGGTCTAATAACGTCAATGTACTAGTACTATATGACATCCTATCCAAAATATTACGAACAACAATTTTAAACACCGCATTGTACCATCCTAAAGAATTTGTTACAACAACTGACAGATAAAAATACTCCACATGGAAATAAAGGTTATTTACATTTAACCATCAAGTTGTTATGGGACTATATATGTGAACTTTGGAAATGTCACTGTGAATGTATGATATTTATGATGTTAAATTACTAATTTAAGCTTCTAACAGCACAATGTGAAGCTTAAATCCACATACGAAAAACGTGCAGATTTTTGTCCAAAAAAATGAAGATTACTCATTGAACTGCAAGGAACACCAGCCCTGAACTGAAGATTGGAAATCAGATGGCCCTGGCTTTGGATGTACGAGTTTTTGGATTTTAGTAAAGAAAATTATCCCTTCATAAGAAAATTTTTTGTTACTCGCTCCACAATGAGTATTATAGAACTAGTTGATTGAAAAATAATATGATCCTTATATTTTTCAGTCATTTCAACTTCTATCATACTCACTGCATGACCATCTTTGGATGTACAAGTTTTGCTTCTTATAAGGTTGCATGCTCCAAATTTGTCAGGGTTCCTAACAAGCCAAAGATTAGGACACTCATTGTTCAAGGTGAAAAGGAAAAAGACCACCAATTTCAGTACTGAGGAATAATGATCTTCTGCTGGTAGCTTCAGCACTGATGACTGACCATAATTGTAATTTCAATTTTAATTATAAATGTACCTTGAATTCATCTCGTTTGAAACCACTAAGCAACATATTGACTTAAAAAAATATTTCTTCCACCCAAACTAGATTCCAGAGTTAGATATCCAAGCGGTAAGTTTCACCAAATTTGATTATGCCTACACCAACTGCTAATAAAATTGCCTAATCAAATGGTAACCTAATCCTTTACCCCCTGTGTATATATTATGGTAAATTCATGCCGCTATTCATTGTGTCAACTCTCAAGCACCGCCAGAAAGTTCCCATATTTGGAATTTTGTGGCCTATTCTTAAATACTAATTCTAACGTATAACAAACAGGAACAGCATATTAAGCACTTCAAATCTACTTTTTTTTTTTCCCATATAGAATTTCCCATAACAAATTGCATGTATTCAGAATATATTCATACAATAACTCGTCTGAAACACTTGTAAATAACAAAGATCAAAAGAATGCACAGCATTGAAGCGTCAGATTATATGGATGATTTTCTGTTTAGCCTATTTCATTTCATTACAAATGAATCTTGAAATTGCATAAACATATATACTATTTATAAGGGATCAAGAAAGAGCTATAGCAATGCTAATAACAATACAACTCTATTCATAACAATAATCTACAAGAACAGCATGAACAAACAGGTATAGTAGAGAGAAAGAAAACCTGGGAAAAGACCCTATCAGGAATTGCCTTAATCTGCAAAAAAACTAAAGGGATACTTCTGAATTCTGACATTAGATCAAACTTTATACTAGCCCTACAAAATACAGTACTGCAAGTTTTGTGTAATTCTTTCCTCAAATCTGAAGGAAATATATTCCAAAAAGTCCCCCTGGCATAACTTTATTAAAGCAACTCGGTTACACAGGACAATTTACTAAATGTTATCCCCCATTATGCAGAGTGGGACATCCATGAATAAAGAAAAAGGAGAAAGTACCTGGCTTCTCATGTAACATGTGTTGAGGCATTGAAGAGAAAAATGCCGATGAAGATCTAAGCTTTGAGAAATTTAAATAGAGCAAAAGGGTTCTTTCAAATTTAAACAAAATCTCAGCTAAGTTCTTGAAATGTGACTTTTCAATTTCTTTAAGCAATTGGATATGAAACAGAGGTTTGGAGGACTTCTAAATTTTTGTATTTTTTGAACCATTATATATGAATAACTCTATTGAACAAAGAATCTATAAACATCAAAATATTAAGATTTCTCCTTCAAGTTGTTATAGGACCAGAATGCTTTAGTTGTTGTTCTCAGGCTAAGTATTATTAAAGGAAAAAGCATGATTATGGTTGGTTCACTTTCAAGACTATTGTAGCCTACTCAACCTCATCACGAATCATGAGTTTGTGATACAAAGAATCCATTTTTCACCTCTGAAATTTCAAAAGAACATTTGATGACATAATTGTGCAGGACCAATTGAGCTGTGGAGTGGAGTTGGAGAAATGGATAGTAAAAAAGGCACGAGAATTATGAAATAAGGATGCAATGAGAAGACAGTTACTGGAAAATTCCCAAGTTTTGCGTCAAATTGACAAAAGCCGTGTCGTCTTGGCTCAAACCGATTAACTATAGTTACATAATACGGAATACTCTCGAGTGTGTAGTACGGGTATCAAAATATAGTATGTCAACTTTTTGAATATATATATATATATATATATATATATGCATATAGGGTAAGATGGTATGTGGTAGGGAGAGTTATCCGATGAATCCGATAATCCTGGATTAAATCATATCAAAAATTCCAAAGTCCCTGCCACCAGGAGGGTTGTATTTGGTAGTGATTTGTAACGATAATGACCTACCCTAATTTTAGAGAAGGATGAGTAACCTATCCTCTTCTTGAATATTTTATTATAAAAAAAAATCAAATGATTGAGGAAGATATAATCAAATCACCAAGATGTTATGATAGAGTAAAAAATTACGCAACGGAACACAAACCTGATACCACTTGTTGGAGTCCAAAACTAATATTCAATTAAGTAAGCCAAGAAATAAAATATATCCATAAAACCAATGGGAACAAACGAACAAGGACGATAACAAGCAATCCAAATTGCTAAACCGTGTAAAGTCGCAAGAAAGAAAAATTTAAACAATGATGGCCTTAAAACTTTGATCAATTGAATTTGACAGTAATGAAAATAAGCGGATGGAATTTTGGGAGGAAAAATTGTTAGCATAAAAAATATGCAGCGGAAGATAAATTTATTCAATACATATTAAATATGTGGGAACTGTAAGGAGTTACAATAGGATGTCATAAGAGACAGGTATTGAATACCCGCATAAACCCACGGCATAATAGCTTTACCATAAGGCTAGAATCTCTTTATTCTATACTCTCTCAACTCAACTTTTCTCAACTGAATCAACTAAACAAACCCTCTATTTATAGAATAACAAATTTAACTATCAAGAAACCTAGAAACCTAATTAGAATAGGAACTAACAATTCTAAACATAATTGTATTAGGAAACTAAATTACTTAAATAACTAAATCACCAAAATCTAACAATAACATCTTTTCCTAATTGATAAGGAGTTTTGTTTACTTATGCCATCAATGCCTCCCTTAAACCAAACTCTCCATGAGAGTAGATCCATATAATACACGATTAAGACGATAAAAAATTTTCATGCAATTTTTTTTACCACAATTTGGCATCGTCAATTTGATTTAATCTTCTTCTTCAAAAATTTTTCAAACGATCCATGTATCTGGACTGATAAATTTTCGTGATTTGAAATCCAATTTCAAAATTCAAGTACCCCAACACAATCTTCACATCCAATACCGCAACCTAGGACTCTTTTTTTTCCTCCAATTTTTGACAAATATCCCAAGATCAAACTCTTGAACCAAGAGCTCTGATACCAATTTGATAGACTCAAAAATTACGCAGCGGAACACACAATTGATACTACTTTAAAGGAGTTAAAATAATTACTCAATTAAGATGGCCAAGAACTTTTAGAAGTAAGCCATAAGGCTTCCACGCACAAGACTGAAATTATATGAAGGATTGGATGAACAGAATTTTGTGGAAGGATAAACAAATTATTTAATTAACTTTTCAATGCAAATTTTCTCAATTGAAATAACTAGGCACAATGTCTTTAAATAGGTACAAATTAATCTAAATCCTTAAGGGATTCAACCAACGCAATTTCCTAATACCAAATAAATTAGGGAATAAATCCCTTACAAACTCAACTACTAAATATAATATAATTAAAATTTTCAAATCCTATTTAGGCTTGGTTTACATGCCAACATTGCCTCCCTTAAACCAAACCTTCATGAAATTCGGTTCGACGCCATCACGAGCCACAGTCTCAATAAAAATTTGGATCGCCGTGTAGATGACATGCAACTCCAATGTAGTTGATCTTCGTTTTCATCTTGACACGTGGTAGCGGACGGATCTTGTATTTCACATATAAGAGATGGCCTGTCTCTTCTCGATCAAAGAATTGATTCATACTTACCCAATCACAATTGACGACACTATAATTTTGAAAAATTTCTCACACAATAATCTTCCAAATTATTTTCAAAAATCAAGAAATCATACCCTTCTTTTTGATAATTTGAATCATCAATTTTTTCAATACCACAGTTTTTAATCAATTGGTCCACTCCACCATAATCTTGAACAACAATTTTAAGGTCACCCTTTTCTCCAACTAATTCATCAACTCCAAGAAAATTAATTCCATCCATCAAAATATTTTTTTGAATAATATTTTCAAAAACATCAATGGTGTCTTTTTCAAATTCTTTTCCTTCTTTCCTAACCAAATCACAAATTTCCGTCTCATCCTCATTCAATCTAACATTTTTTTCCTTTTCATGAACAAAGTCATCATCCTTAATCAACCCAAATAATGAATTATAATCACAAATTCACAAATTTTCACAAATGTCATCATCGACATACATATCTTTTCCAAAATCAACTTGTCATTCCAACTCAAATTTATATTTGCAATCACAATCATCATCCGCAAATTCCATTAAAATACAAAATAAATCGAGCAAAAAATTCAAGTGATTGAGCATTAACAATAACCCTTTTGAAAAAAATTTTGACCATTGATTTACGCATAATTTTGAAAAACAATTTTGCCTTCCTCTTCATAATTTCTTTTGGTAAAGGATTGGATAATCTCAATTCTATGACATCACCTAAATCGCATCTTTTCAAATATTCGTCCATGATGTTTGCCCATTCAAATCTTTCTTCACTACCCATAAACATGTGCAAAATTTCAAAATTTTCACCATTAATAAATTCTCTACCCATCTTGACAATTAAAAAAAATATTTATGTACCTTGAAATTTTTTCGTTCTTGAATTTCTTGACCTACCTTTCTCCTCAACTGCAAATTTGACACCAACAATAATTTAACACAATAGGATCCCTCTTTTTAAATGGGATCCAATTAGGGCTAATTTCATTACACCCTAATTGTCAAACGAGTACCCCAAGACCAACTTCTCCTGTGGTCCAATTTCAAAATTCAAGAATTTTTTATATTAGTCCTAAAATCTCTTACTCAATTAAGACTGTATAAGAACTTTTAGAACACAGCCATAAGGCTTTAACGCACAAGACTGAAATTATATGAAGGATTGGATGAATAGAATTTTGTGGGAGGATAAACAAATTATTTAATTAATTTTTCAATACAAATTTCCTCAATTGAAATAACTAGGCACAATGTCTTTAAATTTGTCTTAAATTACATCTAAAATTTTTAATCCCGGATTTATGTTGATTAATTAAATAATACCAAATAAATTAATAATAAATCCCTTACAAACTCAACTACTAAATAAAATATAATTAAAATTTTTAAATCCTGTTTAGGCTTATTTTACATGCCACGGTTTAAGGGCTGTCTCTTATTGAGTATTTTGGATTGGATTACCTAAATTTAGTTGGTTTGAGTTAGATTTTGTTTTTCAAAACCCAACCAACCCTATAATTATATTAATTCAATCACTCATAATTTTTATCTTTTCATCCTTGGGTTACTTAGGGGTGTTTGATAACCCCATTAAGTGTTTAAACTTAATTTATTAAGTGCTTTTTGTATTAAGTGTACTTGATAATGAAATTCTCTTACATCCGAATGCATTAAGTGACACTTAATTTGTATACAAAATTTTAAGTGAAAAATCTATTACTTAATTTGTTAAATTCTTTAGTAGTATAGCAAAACATACTCAAATTTTATTTATTTCACATTCACACACTATTTACACACACTTATACACATTATATTCATGCTCTCACACATAAACAAATACTTGTACATACTATTTCTATTTATTCTCTCTCACACACAAACACATATTTGTACACACTATATTCCTTCTCTCTCACACATAAACACTCTTGCACACACTATATTCATTCTCTGTCGCACATAAACACACATTTACACACACCATATTCCTTCTCTCTCATACACAAACACACACTTAA
The DNA here is from genome assembly GCA_025175665.1 of Cinchona pubescens. Classification (NCBI taxonomy): domain Eukaryota; kingdom Viridiplantae; phylum Streptophyta; class Magnoliopsida; order Gentianales; family Rubiaceae; genus Cinchona; species Cinchona pubescens. The sequence continues at coordinate 733,267 of JANKKI010000321.1, forward strand.
ACACACTATATTCCTTCTCTCTCACACATAAACACACATTTCCACATACTATATTCCTTCTCTCTCACACATAAACATACAGTTACAATTTGCACACACTATATTCTTTCTCTCTCACACATAGGCGCACAGTTGCATAAAAATATTCCTTCTCTTTCTCACACACACACACTTGAACATACTATATTCCTTCTCTCTCATACATAAATACACACACTATATTCATTATCTCTCACACAAAAACAACACACACTTGCCCACATTATATTCTTTTTTTTTCACATAAACACACACTTGCACACACTATATTCCTTTTCACATACAAAAACGCACACTTGCACAATCATTATATTCATTTTCTTTCACATATAAACACACACTTGTACATAATATCTCTCTCACACACACATACCTCTCTCTCATACACATATACTATATATTAAAAAATTATTTATTTGTATTAAAAATATAATAATTAAAATAATCTACTATAAAAAATATACTATTATCGTCAAAATATAGTGTTATATACGATTAAAATATTTTAATTCAGTACTTAACTCAATTGATTATCAAACATATGCAACTTTGTGAATTCATACACATTAAGATTGTAGTATAATGTGTATGTTCAGAATTATATATTTCAAATTAAAATTGTTATACACATAGATGTGTATATTAGACACAAACATAACTTTATATTATCTAATTCATTGAATAAATTTTTCTGAATAAGACGATATTTTATCTAACCCACTTGGATAAATTTGGATTTATTTGAGCTTTATTTAATGGAATATTGGGTTTTAAGTTTTTAACCCAATATTTCAAAAACTCGAACACGACTACTCAACCCATTAATACCCATAGATACAAGAAGGTCATGACTTATCAATTCAAATATGCTTGTGTTAATATGTTTATGTTGATTTGTTTTTTTTTTTTTGGTTAATGGCACTGTCTCCTTGAACTACAAAAGAACTCATTTTATAGGTATTTAATCCCTCTTTTTATATGATTAGACAAAAATAACCTTACTAAGTCATTGTTTTTCTTTTCTTTTTTCTAATTATTCTTTCCCACCTTTTTTTCCTTTTCTCTTCCTTCATTTTTCTTTTTATTTTTTTCTTAGAATCCTTCTCACTTGCCATTAACTACTTCGTTCATTCTACTATAAACATTTGTACACCTAAAATAATTTTGTTAAAATCTTTAACTAATTATTTATTTTGTTGTCTAAATTGTATTTTTTAATTCTTGTTATAAGAGGATACATATTTGTTATATTCATAAGGTATTTTTATCTAAACTACTATATAAATTATAAAAATATATATAAACAAGTTTGATTTATAATTAGTCAAACTACATCGAAAATTGTATAAGCAAATTAATCAATTTATTAATATATCCTTTCACATTATAAATTATTAACCCTTGTATAAGATTTTTATCTATTTATTTAGATTTTTAAACTAATATTTGATTTATCAAGAATCAAATAATTTGATTTATTGATACTATAAATTCCTTATATCTATTTAATAATTTAATTAAAAGTTTAAATATACTTTGAAATAACTAATACATTATAAAGGAAATTGTAATAAATTTAAAATGATAAAATTTATGAAACAAACGATTTATAAAAAATAATCAATTAAATCAAATTAAAAAATATACATGTCCTAATTATACAAACAATAATAGCATAGGAAATGAACCGATTATTGGTATGAGAAAAAGGAATGAATTACTTCTAAAAGTTCTAAGCCAGACAATTGAGTCATAAAATTTTAACTATTGTAAATTTTTCTCAATTTCTTTTATAATAGAATATATGTTAGTTACATCAAAATGTATTTAAAATGTTAATTAAAATATTTAAATACATATAAAGAAATTAGAGTTTAAATAATTCTAAAATTTTGAGTCTCAATAAATCAAATATTAGTTTAAAATTTGAAAATATAGATAAAAAAAAAATAAGGGTTAATAATTTATCAATGTAAAAATAAAAAAATAAAAACAACAACAACAACAAATAAAAATATTACTAGTTGATTAATTTGCTTATTTATTTTCACTATAGTTGACTACTAATTATAAATCTAACTTGTTTATATATGTTTTTATAGTTTAACTTTGGACAAAAAATGCTTTATTAATATAACAAATATATATTGTTATAAAAAGAAATAAAAAATAAACAAAGACAATAAAATAAATAATTAGTAAAAAAATTAAAAATTTTATGTTTAGTGTAAAAATATTTATGGCAGAATGAAGGAAGTAGCTAATGGTAAGCGAGAATTGAAAAAAGAAAAATAAAACAAGAAAAAAAGGCTGTCTCTTATACACATGGCGCCTAGATGTGTATAATATAGTGTGTTATAAATACTTACTAGCAAGGATATTTGTCCAATCATACAAAATATCCTAGTTAAGTGCCTATAAAATGAGTTGGATGAGATAAAGTGCAACTAAAGGTATAATTCTGGGGGTTTAGTGCTATTAACCCTTTTTTTTTATTTTTAAGGGATGTTTATCTCGATTATTTGGCAACTACCACATAGCCCAATAATGGTTTAATACCGATAGGTGTCGTTCATTTGAGATAAGAATCTCACTTTTCATAAATAAAATAAAATAAAATAAATATAGACAAATATATTTTTTTCAAATTAACGGATGCTCCATTCTAAATAAGAACTCTCTTTAGTTATTGAATAACTATTAAGATGCTCAATTAACTAAAATCACGTTTATTATGGTAATAGTGCTTAAACCACCATAACAATTTATCACTTAATAGAAAAATATATTCTTAATTATTAATTAAAGTATGTCTTGCTATTAGAAAAATATACTGTAAGCAAGCAATTAATTTGTCATTACAATATATTACTTTACTAACAAAGACACTGATTCATCACTTTATGAGCATAAAATATTAGTAACGGAATATGTCACCTCATTAGAAAATTCTACCATATTATTTACCATTTTATTATAATATATATTCCGAACTAATTCTAACAAAATGTAGTGCTTCATAAGCAAAATATATCACTTAATTCATTTTGCAAAGGTTACTACTTCAATAACAAAATATATCATTCAATCCAAAAATTCTAACCTTAAAAAGACATCCGCTAACACCTTAATGGACAAATAATTGTACAAGGTATAATTGGAGTCCAAATTGTTGAGGCCTTTTATTAATACAAGCCATGGCAACAAGTACTTAAACTATTTTGTACAAACTGAGATTCTGAATCTCTTATTCTTCGATCCTACAAGATAAAATATACTGAGCTTCAGAATCCTTTATTCTGAACAAGATAAAATATCGTCAGGATCATCAACATGTGTCCAATCGACCGGACGTTGTGTTGCTCCATTTCGTAACTTGGATGTTAATTACAAAAAATTGTTTGATACACATTTTCCGTAATACGAAGTAACTATTATAAATTGTTGGATAATTAAAAATTAATAAAACTCGTTTATTTTTTAATTTTTTCAATGACTACTATACTTATTTCATATTACGGAGTGAGTAACTACAATTTAGTATGAACGGAGCCAACTTTAAACCCAAACATCCCAAACTTTATTTTAGACAATATTATACAAAATATCACTATAGATATCATTAATGAAGCTAGATGATGATGGACTCATAGGTCCTTGGGACCATAGTGAAGTATCAAACTGAGAATGTGCATATTCTAAGTGCTGGTTTTCTATGCTCAAATTTTCCATCAAGAATGGTTGCTTCCAAAATATATGATAAGAATCTCCCATCATGTATGACAAGGAAGTATTCAATTCTGTGCTCCCACCAATTACAACTCCAAAATCTCCATGAGAATTCTCTTGGATGGCTTGTTCACAATGGATAGATGTTTCACTTTCGCTAGCTTTTGTTTTAGTACTACTGGGATTCACTGAATTATTATTGTTGACTAATATACGTTTCTTTAGTCGGGTGTGCCAATGGTTTTTTATTTCATTGTCGGTTCTTCCTGGAAGTTGTTTCGCAATTGCGGACCATCTGATTTGAAATCAGGAACAAAAAAAATAAAAAGCATAAGATAAATAAAGATAAGGAAATGAGAACGATATGAGCAAATTTGACGACAACGAAATGTAAGTCAAATAATAAGACTATACACTTTTTCTGTAACTTAGATAATAGGTTTGAGTCACACACTAAAAAATACGTGGAAATCTATTATAAATTCCCTTAAAAAAAACAAATATGTGCAAATTTGGCGTAATTGCAACTTATTTTGATGTTAATTAATCATGCCACAGAATAAGCTAGTGCAGAGGTTAATAAGTACATATAAAATAATTTTATATTAGCTAGTCAACTAGGTATCAGATTTTTATGTGTATGTAGATGTGTATATTAATCTAGATTTGTATATGTTTATCTACATCTTATTGAAATTCATAAAATAATAAAGATCTCCACATCTTAACTAAATTCTGTCTCTTATACACATCTAAATTTGAAACAAAGTGTCAATTTATTATTGGTGATATTGAATTGACATTAAAATTTGATAGTAAAAACCTGATTTGCTAGTCACTAGTCACATGCTCATAGTGTAAAAATATTTAGCAGCACTAAGCAGTATTTTAATCCAAGAATTCTGATGTTTACTTTCCTTACTCTGTTATTTTTTATTTTTTATTTTTGGGTTTTGGAGGGATAAAAAGTTGTATATTGATACATTTATAGACTTGATAATAAAACAGGTCTATATTGGACAAATGGTTCACCTGCCGCCAAGCTTTTCATGCATGTCGATTATGATATCATCTTCTTCCTTTGTGAAGTTTCCTAGCTTTACATCAGGCCTTAAATAGTTCATCCACCGAAGTCTACAACTTTTTCCTGACCTTGATAAACCTAAATTTTTTTGAAAAAAAGAAAAAAGAGAGAGAGATAGCAAGAAATTAGTAAGTATGAGAAGAATAGGCAACATAGATACACATATTTATTGTATATACAATACAAAAATTCATCAAATTAATGGAAAAATCACAAATATATACAAATAGGTTAGAATAAAGTGGCAGGAAGTTTTGCAGTTCAATTGAAAAAATCATTTTGTTAGTACAAGTTTTTAAATCATATTATGCTACACTAACGCAATGGTTTTATAAAGGGATTGCAAAATTTTTCTGTAAGTTGTTGTTACCTGCAAATTTTGGCATCTGACTCCAGTTCCAAATCCCATATTTGTTAATGTAAGCTGTCAGCTTCTTATCTTCTTCATAAATATGGAAATCTCTTAATTGCATGGAGCTGTTCTCACAGAAGTGGAGGCCTCACCATCCCAAGTACGAGGTTTCTCTCTCACACACTTCTTCTTCTAGCTTCCAAATAAATACTAATACTAGCTAGTCTAATAGCTATTTATGTGTGTGTTGGTCACACAGTTCCCTAATAAAATACCAATCTGCTGAATAAAAAATAAAAAATGTGATACAAAATGTGAGTGTTAGATTCTCATTATCAACCATTCAGTGTTTTTAATAATAGAGTGATATGTGAATAATATTAACAGTCTGAATAATGATAACACTACGTTAAATCATTAAAAAAGAGAATGATTTTAATTTTAAATTTACAACATCTCTTTATTTACAGCATTTTTGACATTCAATTAATACTGAAAATTTTTTCGACTCAAGATCTCATTAAGTAGTCTGAGATGACGGTCCAAATCCCCATTACTGCTGGAAACTTCTTAGTAATTGTCGCTTGGAACTTAATAGCGTAGTACTAGATTTTATAATTCTATCCCTAATTGTGGGGTAGAATGTGGAAATTTCAGAGTAAATTGTGCAATAGTTTCTCGACAGCACATTAGGAAAATACTCAGAACTGTAATGATGAGAAAGGTCTTTATGTGGTCGTGACAAAGATGTTTGCATCTATTCCTACACAAAAGAGGAAGATGTTCAATCAATTCATTGGTGGTTAATTATTATTTTCCGAGTCATTTCACTTTTGATTTGGATTTCAGCTTTCGAAAAAAATTCAATTAAGAAAGCGACTGTAGTTGGAGGTGAAATTTCTTTGAAAATATGGTGAAAATTCGGATCAATATTCAAAGATTTTTAAAAAGGAAAATCATCTAAGTTGTCGGTTTACACTAATTTCTTCAAATGCAAAATCATGTGATGTCAGATAACACCACTCATACACTCATGCAAGATATCTTGATTGACGTCATTTGGTATCATGTAGCCATGTAACTTCTTGAATGTCCATATATGCGTGGGTTAAACTACAGACCAAACCTATCTAAATATTTTTCATTACAAATAAAGCAAGAAGGCAAGAAGAATGAGAAAAAAAAGCATCATACACAAATATATCTCTCAGCACATACACTCTTGTCAATTTACAGAGTTGCAATTGCATAGAAGAAGAGTGTCATTTAATTTATGGTTAATCAACTTAGAGATCTATAACCAGGATTCAAATAACATTCAACAATGAATTAATAAAATACATTTACAACATTTTCATAAACTCCATATATACATGAGATCAGAGCCTTTTCTTCAAACCCCATTCCTCCAAAGTAACAAATATTAAATTCCTCTTCCTACTCATCCTCTGAAAAGTGCTTTTCCAGTCTCCCACAAGAAGGATGTGCTCGACGCGAGCCAGCACTAATCCCATGCTTCAAGCTCAATTTGGTGCAGCATGATCATGAACCATATATTTGACACAGTCTGAATCATAACGATATTTGTTACGATTGATGAGTGTGGACTCAAACCCTGTCTCTTATACACATCTAGATGTGTATAAGAGACAGGTCCACCTCCTGTTATGTTAGATGACTATAAGAGACACAGTAGGTGGACTAAGCTCAAAAAATGCCTTGCCACCTTCATGAAAAGCTTCCTATACATAATGTATCACCTCTACCATGCCAAATGCCATCTTGAACATTATTCATCTCTAGGGTTCGAGACTCCTGTTCCAAGTTGAGCACAAGCATAAATACCAGAAGTACATAATACCCAAAGAACACATGTTCCTATATTAAATTTTAACATTAATTTTGGTTTGAATATTGTATTGTTATTTCTTGTCATTATGGAACTGCCAATTTGAGGCAACAGTATAATTAGCAGAATCTGTGGCAGCAATTATTATTACTGAAACAATAAATGTACCTGGCACAAGGAGCAGCATGGGCAAATGAGATGGTATACACAATCATCAAAAGAACTATCGTTATCCTGAAGAAACACATGACGGAAAAAATTATCAGAAAATGACAAACTTTTGCTGGAAATATGACCAAATGTATTAGGTATCACGATACAAAAAAGGTTAAAGTTCACCAAAACTTGAGCTTTATTTAGGGTCATGATTTTTGTATTCAGCACCAACACATCTTTTTCTTCTTTTGACTATCCTGGGAGAGATCCTTGGATCCTTTCATACTAATCATTTCATAGTTTTTCTATTCTACCAGTTCGTATAATCCTAGTCTCAATATAAATGACATCGCTCATGCCAATTGGTGCATGTAATAGTGGTTGATTGAATATGCATAAACCATCTTGGTTCTGTTAATGCTCCAGTCAAAAGATTTAGGAGACAAAAGACATAATGAATGTATACAACTAGTAAAAGGGGTATGCACAAAAATAGCAACAGAAGGATTTTCACTTAAAGTTAAAATAGTTAAGATTTGGAGACTCAACAATAGTTTGACAGACTAAGATTAAGGTAAACAGAGGAGAAGGGATATGTATTCGACAATCATGATAGTCTTTTACATGAATAAAGTGTTCATCTTTTTAATGTTTAAAGCAACCCATGCAATAACTGTCTTCTTTCGACTTGTTTTCAAGCTCACATGTTACTAGAAGTCCAAGGGCCGAAAACCCAATAGAATCATCTCACGATAGAGAATTTGTAATTAATTTTTGCAGAGAAAGGACAGTCGATAGCCGGATAAAAATTTCATAGAAAATAATAGACGAGCCTAGCTCATCTTCTTTCTTAGCTAAGCTAGCATTCTTGATTATTGACAAATTCGTGGATTCCACCAAATAAGATGATTCAAGAAGACAAAGCAGCTGAGTTAGCTAAATGACATTTTGATTGAGGCTGCTTTGGGCTTGAATCATCTATGATTGCTTTGATGACCGCATCTAGATGTGTATAAGAGACAGCCTATAGTTTTTTATTGTCCCGATGATATTTTGAGTTTTCATGAATTAAAAGGGAGTGGAAAAACATTAAGCAAACTAGAAAATATTGCCTTAAGTATGCAACTTAAAGCATAATGTAAGTAAATGTCCTTAAATATTGCCTTAATTATGCAACTTAAAGCATAATGTTAAGTAAATGTCATTATTGAAATGTCTAACTGTATTCACCCTTTGAATAAATGTGGCAAAACCAAATAACTGCCTTTCATCTGTCTTTGCCCGTTCAATACCTCACATGTGCAACTATCATTGCTACCTCTCCATCTATGACCAAACCCACAACATGACAGGCTATTTTTATGCCTAACTGGAAATGTACCAGCCATGCCCTAACCCATCACCGTCCAATATATATATATATATATATATATATATATATATATATATATATATATATATAGATTCATTCTAAAACTGCACTTATATTCTCAAGGTTTCTTTTGTGTATATTTAAAAAGCTTGCCTCCAACAAATTTTGTAATCATAAATTTCCCTTCACAGCCTCTAAGCTTTCGTTTGCCCCCCTACTCTCAAGAAGTACTAGCTCTTTCCATGCCTGCAAAGAGAAAGCAAAGCCAATAGATATATTCACCACAATCACAGTCCCCATGGCGGCATGGGTGAAAAGTAATTTGCCAGAAAGTAGGCCCTGACCACCTATTTGAAAGTGTCACCACTTACAAATCCAGCTGAATACTCAGACATGCCCATATGACCACTAGCCATGAGGAGACTGACTCAAAGAAGTAAACTAACCATTTCACCCCTCCTCCCAGTTACATTTTATAGTATTTTGAAAGAAATGATCTCTTGTGAGTTTGGAAAAACAATAACCATTCAAATTAAAGAGATGTCAAAATATAACAAGATACTTACTCTAATATTGAACTTTTTCCTAATTTGAGAGCGGTAAATTCCCAAATATATTCCCACTGAGATGCTAAAAGCAGCTGACAAATAAAGAAAGCAGCGTCTCTTTGTGACCAGAAATGCCACCATATTGAGAAGGGCAAGTAGAACAAGAATCATATATACAGATCCCTGCAGAATAAGGACATAAATAAATGAATGTTAAAAAATGCTTACTAAATACAAATAAATTATTGTCCGTGTAATCACACCAAAATGAGGGCCAAGTACAGTAAAAAGTCTCAGATGCCTGCCGGCTACATTGACTTGCACCTCTGTTTATGGGGTGTGAATCACTTCAAATGCTTATTGCACCAAAAGAATTCGATAAGGATGCTGAAAACAAAAAAGTCATTACCTGAAGAAAACAAGAACCAAAACCAGCTCGTCTCATGTTCTTCCCAAATCTATAGCATGGACAACTGCAATACCATTACCAGGATATCAAACCACCAAAAAACACACACAAGCAGGTCTTGATTCAAAACTGGAAACTTTCTGATTTCAAAATTCATAATAATAGCTCCCATAAAGTATCATCAAACTTGTATAGATAGTTTGATACATAAGCCTGCGTTGGGTTTGGTCCAACTCATTGTTTACCCTATTGTGTGTCTACATTGGTACCCTATCCCAAACAGCCTGCCACCCCCAAAATCACCTCAAAATTTTCCAAATTTTTAGTAGTATAAATAAAACTTTATCAATCCCATCCATAAATTCCCCAGAAATAGAAATAAGGTTTTGACTACAACAAAAACTACCCTTTTCACTAACTTATAACACCAAATCAAGAACAATAAAAGAGACAGGGATCCCTCCCTCTCCAAACAACGCCCCCAAAAAAAAAAAAACTTTTTCAGGAAACAACATGCACCAATTGACTAGGAGCGATGTCGAAAAATGTCAAAGAAAAAAATTTTACCAGGAAGATTGGAGGGCAATGCGGCGGTCATCTTATAATCATAGAGAGAGCTTTTTCCCACATTCTCTGTCTCTTATCTTCCATTTGCATAAATCATAGCATCATCTTCTTCTTCAACATTTTCATAATCCATTTGATTGAATTTATAATCCCATTTATTACCCTTTTGGCTCTGCATAGCCACCGTTGCACACAACATATCAAAATCCAAAATAGCCACCCCTTCCATCAAACTCTCCTCCTCCTCTTTTTTCTCCATTTCTGCCATTAATTCTCCAGACCCTTTTAGCCCTTTTAGCTATTTCTTCCTAAAATGCAAGAAAATAACTCACCCCTTTATTCTCTTTCCTCTTTCTGTTCGGATAAATTAATGATCTTTATCCTTGTCCGAAAGTTCTTTTTTTTTTCTTTTTTTTTTTTTTTTTTGGTATAGGAGAAAGAAAGGCACAATGGGAAGATGGGGTGGGTGGGAGAATCTGTTGATGAGGGCTGGGGAGTTGAGTAGGCCAACTTGGAATTATAGTTGGCGGGACCGCTGGGGAAAGTAACTCATGTTGTGGGTCTGGTCTCTTATGGACATCTAGATGATGTATAGTTGACAAACCATTTTCTGACCGTGGTCAAAATTCACGAGGTAGTGCAATATGTAGAACTCGAGGTTTCTACAATCGGATATAGTTTCAAATATTGTAAGATCGGATTGTATATAGGATGATAAAATTTTATTAGAAATATTATAAGTTTTAGGCAGGGAAAAAGCTAGTACTTCTTGACGTAGGGGGGCTGTCTCTTATACACATCTAGATGTGTATAAGAGACAGTGATAGGTTGGGAATAAGATGAGCTGTATGTTATTCAACATCTAGATGTGTTTATTAGACAGTACTTTACCATTTAAACCAACCCCTTTGGTGGATGAACTATGAAAAAAATAATATGAATAGTTTGAACACATGAAATATAGTATTTTAATAAAAAATTATCAAATCACTAATTTAACTTGGTAAATATAGATATAAATTACAAGATTTTAATGGTCCCATTAACATTTATCTATAATAGCGACCTTACCTCTAAAATCGATATTGAAATTATAAATTTAGGTCACAAAATTATAGCATTGGGATTCTAACAAGTAACAACTATGATAGAACCTATATATATATATATATCGTCAAAATGGTAGAACCCATATTTGAGCGGTTAATATAGAGGTACATAGATCATCCACCAAAGGGGTTGGTTTAAATGGTAAAGTATGACGATTAAACCATCAAAAGGTTCGATTTTTGACTCTCACTACCTTCAATTCCTTATTAGTAGTTGATCTGTAAAAACCATTTTAACCTGTTGAAATATACACTAGTGGCTTGTCTTGATTGAAGGTAACCTATCATCCTCTTAAAATTTTTTTTAATACACACCAATAGAGTAGGATGGCCCCATAATATAGAACCTCAATGTCTAACCTTTCGCTAAATACTAGAATCCACAATTGAAACATAACATCTGAAGTTATATTAATCGAGGATACACGACTAAAAAGAAATTGATCTATTTCCAAACTTTACCTTCGACAATTGTACATTTTTTTCTTCGTTCAAAAAATTTCCAGGACTAGTGTCTTTTTTGTAAGATTGAGAGAAATGAATGAATATGAAAATAAAGAAAAAAGAATAAAATTGCACCATCTCTCTAATAGGTAAATGCCTCATTTTCTTTAGAAGTTGTCAGAATTATTCGCAATTAGATATTGGCTACAATATGAAAATATCTTATCAATAAAATTTTCATTTATTCGTGACATAGGCATAGGTAGCAATCCATTCTATAATTTTTGTTCTCATTACCTTGTGCTATAAAATGATCCCAAATATATATATATATGATCATCCATCAAATGGACACCGACGGCAACAAAAAATAGAATATGAGTTCTCTTAATGATCTTGTATAATTTGATTATTTTATTTATCATTTGAATCAATCCCTATTTATATTTTACTCGTTCATCTTATATATAAAAAAAATGGACCTTGCAAATCAATCATTACTATATAGACCTAGATCCATTTGGTTTGGCAAAAAAAATTTCTTCCATGGAAACTACTCATTTTTTCTCTTATTTTCTTGTTTTTGGTGAAGTTTTCAAAATATTTCCACTACACTTCCCTAGTCAAAACCGTACCACTATTTCTCCTTACCCATGGATGGACAGAATAAAGGAGATCGAAGAGGAGAAAGATTGGGTTTAGATACTTAGTATAAAGTGTTATGAACCACTTTGTGTTAATTCGATTTCACTATTAATTTTAATTACTAATTATTGAATTAGTATTTAGAGATTTAAAAACAAAATGTGTTTATTATTTTGTATCCCTTCGCTAGTATTTTTTTTACTATTAATATTGTTGGCACTGAGAATCTCATTTGAGTTGATGTTGGGAGAGGAGAGATTAGATAATTTTATTTTATAATTTTTTCTATAACTTTGAAATTAAATTTGGGAATTGACAAATTAACTTCCTAATTTGGCCGGGAATGCTAAATCCATATCAAAATTTTAGAAATGATTCCAAAATCTCATATTTAATAAGAATGCATCAAGCAACTTGTATTATGATAATTTCTAATAGGGGTGGGTAAAAATTTCCGTTGATCTGTTGACTCGTCCGCTTCATCTCGCTTCACTCGAAAATGAAGGGCATTCAACCCTCATTTATTGACCGAGTCAATTAAGAATTAGATTACTCTCGCCTCAATCTGAAAATGAAGGGCATTCAATCCTCATTTATTGACCGAGTCAATTAAGAATTAGATACTCGCTTCTGTGAGGGTCAAATACGGGTCAGGGTTTAAAAAATCCGTCAGTATTCGATTCGACTATTATATATAATGTTTCCTATCATTTTTAATATAAACCATTCATTCATTTTTAAAATCTTGATTTATAGTAATATTGATTTCATATAATTTTTTTTTGGACAAATATTATGTTATTTTTATTTTTATTTTTATTTTTATTTTTTTTTAGTTTCAAGAAATCATGTAATTTCTTAAATTGAATTTTCTTAATTTTTTTGAACAATCTAATATTTCTTTTATTTTTCTTTGTTCTCTTGATTTTATATAAAATATTTGTTAATCAACTTATTAGTTCTAAAAATTATTGAAATTTTAGTATTCAAAGTGAATTAATTTAGTTTTATTTTTTTAGAAAAAGAATAATGATGTATATCCTATCCTCTCTGCTGGATATCCACTTTCCGAATATTCAATAATGTGATAATCGAATTAAAATTAAAAAATAACTGATTCGATAAATAATGATTGAGTGAGCCATTAGAAAACCCGCCCACCCCTATTCCCATCCCCTCCCAAACGCCCCCGCCGGCCCCCTAAAATAACAAAATTTTATCATCCTATATACCTGTCTATTATAAAGGAAGAGGGCAAAAGGATAATTCTGTTGTCAGAAGATCCTTTGACCTTAACTGGGACCAGGCTACGCGTTTGGATGGTCAGCTGCACGGAAACTTTCTTATCCCTCTATTTTGGTTCTTCTTTGGTAGATCATGCTACTATCATTTTCCCAACAAACAAAAAAACATAAAACGGTTGGATAATTATTATTGTTAGAATATTATATAAAAAAGAGCCCTAATAGTTTTTTTGATGTGATATATATATGAAATAATAAATATATAGTTAGAAAATATGTATAAAATAATTGTAAAATATTATTTTAAAAAAATGAATAATTTTTGTTGTCCAAATAAAGTAATACTTAAATAATAAAGAAAAATAAATAATTACGTTGTTTTAGCCGGATTTTTTTTTTTTAAAGTATTTTACAATCATTTTTTGACATGCTTTTCATTTATATTTTTCTTATATGAAGTACATATCAAAAGTTAATACAATAATTATTTTATAAAATTTAAAATAATAGCCGTTCAAATAGAACTAGGCATATTGATACGCTAATTAAGCATTTCACAAACCCCAAATGGGTTTTTATTGGAAAATACTAATATAAATTATTTTAGACTTATTCATAAACCTTACGGTTAGAATTAAATCTATCTATAAATCTTACGGTTAGAATTAAATTTTATAAAATTTTACTTACATTAACTGATGTTATAAATTTTATAATATTTAATTCATACTACAGAATTTATAAACGTGATCAAAAATCAAATTTATTTAAATATTTCTTAATTTTTATTGTTTTTTTTTTCATATTTCTTTTTTAAGACGAGGTTGTGGATAAGGTTGGAAATTGATTGGAACGAATAACGATGATTTGATTTCCACGTGAATGGAATAATGTAATTGTAGTATTGTACCTATCACCCTTCCCCTCCAACAACCGCACATGCCGAAGAGCGTTTGGTTACATTTTCTGACCACTCTTCAGCCCCTCCTTGAGGTTTGATTTAGCTCTATAATGCTACAAAAGTTGGACATATCTTTTCGTGATTGATGAGTGGAAAGCAAAAAACTATTTGTTGGAGTACATGAAAAAACCACTAATTCATGAGGAGAAAACTATTCTTATAAAATCAGTTCGTTTGAAATCAGACTTTTACTGGAAAAAAATATTTTTTTTAGAAAATATTGTAATCCTTTATAAAAGTCTATTAAGTGGGTAAGGAGAATCTTTCTGTGTTCGGTTTTGATTCCTGAAAATATATTGAAATAAAAATGTTATCAACAATTTTATCTTTAATTTTATGAATACAAGTTAAAAAAACTTATAACAATGGTAATAAATACCTTACAAGTAATTGTGATAAATAAAATATTGATTTTCTTCAAAATTAAATGATAGTACAATATAGTAGTAAAATATGCATAATGATACTTATATTCGTGTGAGACCCATTATTGAGAGAATAACAAATGAAAAATAATTGAAAACGAAAATAAGTTTAACAAATGAAATTCTAAAAGTAAGTATTTGAGATTAATGTCACTCTTAAATTATTCGAAAAATAACTTAAGTTCAAAAATTTCATAAGTTATTTTCAGTCAGAGGAAGAAAAATTTGAAAATATTTTACACCTAAAAATATTTTTCGGTGTTTGACACCAAAAAAATTTCTGAATTTTTAATCCAAACGAACACACCCAAAGTTTATTAATACATTCATAAGTCAACGATCTATTATTAAATTTGTGAAAGAAAAATAAAATTCAATTAAATATTTAAAATTAAAAATTAATGATTTAATACAATTTTATTACATAAATTAGTTGTGATAAATGATTTTAAATTAAGAAAAATAAAATTCAATTAAATATTAAAAATTAAAAATTAATGATTTAATATAATTTTATTACATAAATTAGTTGTGATAAATGATGCAAACATGCTAAAAAGATATGATTTTTAATATTTATTTATATTTTTTTTGAATGAATTATATATATAAACCATATTAAAATGCTTTCTATAGTGATTTAGATGATTTGAGTTTTGCATAAAGTAGATCACTGGGTTGTTTTCTCCCAAAGCTTCAGTGAACTTCTTAAATCTTAATTGGTATGTTTCTAGAAACAGATCAAGAACCAAGATCTAAACTACTAGAAGGCAATTCCTCTGTAGTTTATTCCACAAAAATACATTTTCGGGAAACTATATGAGGGTGTCATTCCCATGGGAGTTTATTTTATTTTATTTTTTTTATTTATTTTACCACGGGTAAATGGCCTTGATGTAAATTCTCATTTTTCTTATATCACATATAATAATATATATAATTAATTAATCCTATTGATACACTCGATGTGTGTGCAAAATTGTATCAAATTTTTTCAAAAATAAACAAAAACTAAAATAAAAATTAAATTAAAGGTTTGTGTGTTCAGTTTTCTGTGGATTGGGAAATCATTTGATAGTAGGAGTGAGAAGTGAGAAATGAAAAGTTACAAATCTAAAAATATGAGTATAAAAAATAAATTACACCAAAAAGCTTGATGCATACACCAAAAAACTTGGTGTATGCATCTAAAGGTGTAATAGATACAGGGATAAGAACAGTTTCCGCACATATAGTAATTTCTTCACGTACCAACACTTCAGTGAATTGAAAAAAATTTCAGAAACTAACTTAATCCATGTTAGATGCCTTCGGCCAAAAATTACACTCTGGGAACAATGTGTGGTAATGTGTTAAACTTTTCGTACAAAATTAGCTAACCAAACACATTGCTTACCGCAGCATGGAATACCTAAATTCTAAAAGCTTTCACTCAATCAGAACTTACTATTAACCAGGAATACATTCGAGGAACAAGAAATGAACTGAACTCAATGAAAGCTGCAAAATTTCTTTTGAAGACGAGTAGATAGTTTACATGACACATCGGAGTCTGGCAAATGTCAGATAGCCAGTGTGACCTCTCCCCTCACTAGATGGCCTCGCCAAGATTGTGGTAGTAACAGATCCTTCACCTCCATTGCTTCCTTCAGTGGAGCGCTGCCTCCTTTTACGAGACCCAAGAGAACCACCGGTGTGGTTTTCCCAGCTTTCTAACCTTTCTTCTCGAACTTCATATGACCGGAGAAGTACTTCAAATGTTCTTATGTCTGCAGAAGCACAAAATGAATATAGAGATCAGCATCTAATCCCTGCGGAAACTGAATGTACAGTCAACTGACCAACAAACTCTTGTTAGTAGTTGAAAACAATATACAACTGTCCGAAACAACTAGCAATGGAATTTACCAGTAAAAGATGATTTTAGTGTTTCACATGATCGTTGTACTTGCTCAATGCATGGCGAGAAGGAACACAAGATCCCATCTTCTTTCAACATTGTCCCAGCAGAAGGAATGGCAATAAGGGTTGAGGTAGGTCAAGAAAGACTGAATCTGCCTGCCCAATAAATTCATCAGGAAATCCATCACCCTGGATATCTCTGACTCCAACTGTGACTAGACTGCTCAACCCTGTCTTTGCAAAATCCTCTCTGTGGCAGAAATTACAGAACAGATTAAATTGTGACAAGATAGTAGAATAGAAAAACAAACAGTAGATAAGGTCACTCCTGATATTGCCCCATGCTACAAAATTATAAATTTAGTTTCGGAGAAAATGGATAAGCTGGCAAAAATAGAAAAGATCCCAACCTGAGGAGATTTGACTAACTAGTTCAACCCATATAAACTGCGAACAGTGTATACTAAATAATCAGAACTTCTCTATTTTCATTGCTTACCTAGCTGAAGAAGCCCTTTGTTCATGAAAATCAAAGGTGTAGACATGTCCTGTGGGTGCAATCGCTCTTGCAAGTGAAGTTGTTAAAGATCCACTTCCAGTACCCGATTCAAGAACCAAACAGCCAGGAATAATCTCAAGATACATGATAACAAAGCTAATATCAGCAATATAAAGAATCTGAGTTCTGTGGCTTAGGACTAATGTCCATAGCTCAGGAGTTGGAGCTAACAAATAAATAAATCCGCCTTTATTACTGAACACTTTAGATGTGTATAAGAGACAGAACTAAAGGAGGCCAATTCTGCCATTTTATTAAAATTGGTCTGGAGAACCCGTTCTCACAAACCTGGAACTGGCCTTCATGTTATCATGCCTCTCATATACAATAACCAAATCTCCTTCGGTAATGCAGCGTTTAAATGACATCACATTTGTTTGCCAGTTCCATTGACAACATTGTTCAGAACTGGTATTTGCTACACATGTAGATCCGATTATTAATTGTAGCTCCGATTATCTGCTAAAAAGATTTGCAATTAGCAACAAAGAAACTGCAAAAAGATTGTTGTAACACATTAAGGACGATAGCACTTTGCATCCAACAAGCACAAATCACATAGGTATTCAATTTTTTTTCTCAGAATCCATGAATGAGCACAATCTTAACTTTTTTTCAGTAAATGATACTTGCCAAACAATCATCAACTATACAAAAAATACACAAATCATCCCCTCTTTGATCATCAAACCACTTAATATTTTTCTTCAAAACCAGAAGCAACACAAAAGTACCTACCATCCTCAAAACTACAATCTTTTTAGCATGTTTGCATATTATGGAACTAGGTGAAATACACCGCGATATTTGCACTAGAAATATTTGCCCAATTACATCCCACAACTGTAGCTTTTCTTTTCATATTGTCACTTATGCCTACAAATGTTGTTTATACAATTCGAATGGCAAACACGTTTGCAAGAAAGCACTATCATATGCCAACTTCCTATTAGTCCAATCAACATGTTACACACCTACAACAGAAGGATTTCAATCAATGAAAAACCTCATTTTAACTAGTTAAGCCTAAATTAAACTAAAACCGCCAACGTGAGAAACTTTGGAATACTAAAAGTCAATTAGATTACCACCCCTGAAATTTGTCCGGACTTGAGTGCATTTTCTTGGTACCAAAATTAATTTGAAACCATTGTCAAGTTGTTTTCCTGTTTTATCCCAATATCTCAATTTCAACAACCTTCCCAACATACTGTACAAAACAGGTTCAGGTATTCGAAATCACAACAATCTTTAATTAGCATAGACACTTTAGAAGAAATTCACGGTATGAAACATACCGTAGGCTACTTTTCCAATTGTGAACTTGAAGAAGATAGAAATAAATAGTAGCTTGACGAGAAAAGCAATTGGATCATCATAAAATGCGCTTAATGAATTTAAGTGAGCTATAGCACAATTACTTTAGTAATTACCAACACATACACATAGTTGTCAAACAAGTAATAATTACATCTTCATATTAACATAACAAGTCCTGCACATCTCAACCATTATTTATCTGGATAAGAGGCAGTCCTATTTCAAAATTCAGAAAAAAAAAATAAAAAAATACAACATCTCACCTATATGTTGTGAAGGTTTGACTATTCTCTTGAATTGTCTAAAATACAGCTAGATAAATTACACATCAGATTTTGTTTACTGAAAAAAGAAAATTAAAAAAATTGTAGAAATTAATGCAAGTAAATCGAAAAATAATAAAAATTACAAATATCTAACACTTACCTAACAATCAAAGCCTTCGTGGTGGTGGTGTGACGGATTGATCTTGTGCTGGTGGCGGGGGTTGATTTTGGTCGACGGTGGAAGGAGATGAATGGTGGTGGGAAGGTGAAGCAGGAGGCTGTCGTTGGTCAGAAGGGTTTTAGTTTTGGAAGAAAAAGATTTCGACTAGGATCGATATTGGGCTACTAAAATTGCCAGAGCCATTATTATCTATCTACAAATATTTAAATTTATCTTATTTATAAAATTTTTAATTAAAATTAAAAATCGAATCTATAATAATATTTTTCTTACCTACTTAGACCAATTTTAATAAAATGGCAGAATTGGCCTCCTTTAGTTATCATCGATTTCAACAAATTAAAAAATTTGTTGGCTCCAGCCTTTATTCAATTGCGAAGTGAAAATCATGCCCAAGTCTTTCTTTCTTCTTCAAAATCAATTCTTCTCAATTAATAAAAGATTCTTTCTTAGATATTCTATTATTCTCCTTCAATATCTTTTTTTTAGGCCAAGTTTTAACGAGTTACTATGACAGTGAAGATCACTATAAACTATAGCACGGAGAATCCCAAATATCTATAGGATGAAGACACACTTTGAGACTTTAGAGAAGATTATGAAATTCGATTCTTTGCCTAACTTTCCTGTGACCAAAAATGAAATGCAAATGCAGAGTGTTGTTGAAGGCAGCGGCGGAGGAAGTGTTGGTGATGAGAAGGGGAGAGAAACAATTATGTTTATTTGTGAAGGGTAATTTTGGCATTTTAAGAAAAGCTGCTCTGGCGGGATAAGAATTGTTCTGACAATAACTGCATCCCTTACATTTATTATTTTTTTAGATCAATCGGTAAAAAAATTATTATATTCTTTTAAGGCTTATGAATTTAATCATTAAATTAATTTTGTGATAAAAAAAAATTACTAAACTTTTGAAAATGTTATTTTTTACCTATTTCATTAAATTGCTCTGTTAATTCCTCAATTAGTGCGTGGCAGGTGCATTTGATGTGATTCAATCAAAGGCAAAATTACCCAAACAAAAACAAAAAGCCATCACCCACTTATTACTTTGAAAAAACAATCATATTTCACATTTGTACTTTTTTAGTCATTCATATTTAAAATGATACATTTTAATCCCTCACAAATTCAAAATTACCATTTTGGTCATTCGACACAATTATCAACATTTTTGGCCTAAAATACACATATGTATTGCGTTTGTATTTTTCATGGAAAAAATTAGCAACACACAAAATTTAAATATCAAACGACATGTACTTGTTGCATGCATCAACACTATCGTCCAAAATTTGTTACCAACCGGGGTGTGTACTATTCCCCTCATTCGCGGCTTTTCCTCCGCCAACCGTTTCTAACAGCTACAAATCCTCTTTTTGGGACAATTTATTATTTAAAGTTATGTATTATCAATTTTACACTTGAATATGTTATATTTTATACGCATGTGATTATTTCAATTTAAAATATACCCGTAATTGTGTTCTTACGGACATCTAGATGTGTATAAGAATTTGTTCTGGGTTAAAATGAATTATTTTGAATGTGAAAGACTAAAAAAAGTACATTTGTAAAATGTGAGGTCATTTTGCCTATTACTTTACCAAATCTAAAAGAAAGCAAATCACTATTAATTACTACCCTGTAAGGATAAAATAAGAGATGGGATGAGAATATTCTAGAAAACGAACCAAGAAACTGAAGCCCCTTCAATATATAGACACGGTAAAAATGAAATCTTTGGTCATGGGAGGATGATTTGGATTCAATTCAACATGGTTGAAGGATTGAAGGGAAGAAGAAAAAAATCCAATAAAACAAATCAAACCTTTTATTTTTTGGTCAATTTGAGTGATCGGTAAATATCTAGTATAAACACCCCATCATAGACCAGATTTTGTTAGCTTTGATCAAAAAATAACAAGCAATTAAGACTTCAAAATCTTTCAAAAGAATCAAGGTTTACTGATTATAAAATCGCTTAATTTTCAAACTCTAGTAAAACCAACAAGTCCAGTTTAGAAAAATGAGTAACGGAAATCTACACACAAAAGTTCGAAAAGATTGAAAAAAATCAGTCGTTCACAACCACTGATGAAGGATTTCGACCTTGGTTTCGTAGGAGTGAAGCAAGTCAGAAAGATTGAGAAATAAATATGTTTCATAATTTCACTTATATACTTAGTTGACATTCATGAGATCTGAATTCTTACCGAACTATATAATTCTATACCTGAACGGAGGGAATTGAAAGGAGAAATATGATAATTAGAAAGAAAAATATAATTACAGAAAGAATTTTCCAATCTATCCCTTGATCTTTCTTATCCTTACACTTCAGAGGCAAAGAGAAGCGCTTTTGAGAATAAGAGGTTAGCAACAAACGACCGTTTTCCAAAACGAGCCATGGAAGAAAGAAGCAAAAACAAGAAATCCTTTTGTGAATGAAATGAAAGGCCTTGAAATTAATTTTTGAACCAAAAAAAAAAAAAAATCATAAACAAACTAGATTTAGGAGCAAAAAAAAGTAGTGAGAAGCAGATCAGATAAATTAATCCAAATAACATCTTACATGGTGTGCAGACCTTATTGGGTGGTACTGGAGTAAGAGCTTCTTCTTTTTTTCTTTTGGGGTGGTTGTATGGATTGAAAATGTGGAGTAGTTTTTGGTTATTCACTCCAATGCGAAATGGGTATGACAACTGTTGATATGACTGAAAAGTAAAAAAGTCCCACCGCTTTTTAATTATCCAACGGCCTGCAATACTCACTCCGCAATGCGGAGTGAGTAGCAAAGAATTTTCTGGAAATGCGTGGGCAAGAGAAGAGAAAATGAGGTCAAGAAAGAAAAAAAAAAATTATAGTAATATGGGCACAGGGAGACTAATTAAAGAGGAAGAAAACAAAGAAAACCATTTTGTTGAAGCTCCAATCACATTTTAACATTCCTCTTATTCTGATTCTGTGATAATAACTCCCTTAATTTATCCATCCCATTTGAAGCATTCCAAATTTATGCTCCTATAGTTCAAATGAAGGTAAAGTAATAAGTAGAGGAAGAGTTTTTATTTTTGTTTGAATAATTTTGTCTCTAATTGTGTTACGTGAAAAGTATATAATATGTATTAACAGAGGAATTAACAGAGCAATTTAATGAAATAGGTAAAAAATATATTTGTAGAAATTCAGTGGCCATTTTTGCCACAAAATTAGTTTAATGATTAAAACTCGTAGACTTTAAAACTATAGTGACCTTTTTGACTGTTTGCTCTATTTTTAATGAAAAATACAACATTCAATACCTGTCTCAATACTTATCTAGCCAGAGCACCCTCCAATTGATTTTGTCGTCTCTAACTAATATATATATATTAATTTTACGTTCAAACGCTGTATTTTTGTTATGTGATCCAGCCGAAGGGAATTGAGGCACACTCAAACCTGAAATCGAGAACTCGGGGGTACAAAGTTGGAACTGCAAAAGTATCCAAATAGAGGTCGACTTGACTGAGGTTAATATGACGCTTTGATCGAATGAAAGTTACAAAGATGTGCTAATGGCATCCGGACCATCAAGTGAGGTTAACTTATCCTCTCTCTATTTTTTCTTTTTTTTTCTGACCAAATAAATAAGAGTTAATCTTTCTTATATTGTCATTCTAGAACGAATATAAATACATGACACATATTCAAGCATAATATTTGAAATTCAAAATTTGCACATGTATTCAATATTTATATCCGATAATATAAATTTTGTTTTATACCGTTATTGTAGAAGAAATTACCCAATAATCAAGGCCACTAGAAGTTCATTGTCACTTACTATGACCATGTCTAGGCAAGTAATGGATTCGGCCATTGGGGCAACCTCAAGTAGAGGTGTTCGTATACCGAATATTCATTTGGTCTATAGTCAATCTCTGAGTCACACTGAATTAAGAAAAACCTGATTTAATGTCCAATTCATAAATGTAAGGTATTCAAATCAGTCCATTTAAGATATTTTTGAGTTGTAAAAACAGAGGAATTGGCTACTCGTTCTATTTATGTTTTTTTTTAGTTTCAAATTTTTTTAAAAAAATTAAAAATTGACTACTATTTACACAAATAACCCTATCTATGACCTGTGAGAATAAAATTCCACTAATAATAGGACCTATTATATAAAATTACATAATGAATCTTGTATACTCACGGGTCGTAGATTCTCAACCCCCTATAGCTTAGTAATCAATTCTCTAATACTAACCAGTTCGAATACTCTACACTTACTAGTCAGAACACATTAGGTCAACGGGTCAAAATGAATATCTCTACTAAGGGTGCATTGAACCGAGCACAACCTGAATAAAATTAGGAGCTCAAACTTGAGTTTGAGCTAGTTCGATTGCTATAGATTTCAAAAGTCGAGTTCGGTTCGTTGAATTTTAGAAAAGTTTGAACTCGATTCAAGCTCGCTCGAAATTAGAGGTATTTTGTTTTTGTTTTTTTTTTAATTTTTAATTTTTTTTTCAAAATTACACAATTTGACTACGATGCCCCTATACTATTCAAAATTTGAAGTAGTAGTAGTAGTAGTAATTTTTTCAAACATGATCGATATTTTAGTAATTATAAAATATGAAAAATAAAAAATAATATCTAAAAGCTTGAAAGTTCGTCGAGTAATCATGAGTTCGAATTTGAATTCGAAACTTAGTTCAAACTGTTCGAGTTCTACTCGTACTTGGTCAATGTGAGTTCGAGTTGAACACTTGACCGAATTGCTTGCAATTTGTTGCCAACCATAATCCCGATCCTCATGTACCTGATTAGAACCTATTTAGGCTAAATATGTAGGGTTGGATTATTCAGTTGGTGGATTGTCAAGTATACACATGACAATTTGAAATTCAATTCAACTCAAGTAATATAGAAATTCAAATAAATCCAATCCAAATATTACTTGAGCGGATTACTTTGCTTTTCGAATAACTTGGATTAAAATCTCAAAAAAAATTTAAAAAAAAAGACAAAAATTATTATTGTAAGATCATCCATTAAAACATGTATTTTGTTAAAAATAAAATAGTTACGTATAAGAATGAGGTGTTCAATTTTAAACCCAATCTAAATGAATATATATCAAAAATTAAAGGGAAAAATTATTATTAAATGAAAAATAAAAAATTATAAGTGAATTATATTGGGTCATTGGGTATAACAAGTTTCGAGGAAACCAACCTAAATAACTTAAAATTAATAACCCAATGATTTAATTCCAAATTCATTTACTATTGGGTTAAATTTGAACACCTTAAATACTCTTATGAAAAATGATCTGTCTAATTATTACAAGCAAGATACATCTATACGCTTTAAAATAACAACGTCCTTGTGAGTATTTAATTTCAAGGATTATCTGGTCATAAATTTGGAAGTCCACAACCAAAGAACACCATATTAGTTACTCAGACCTTCTAATCAACGTAATTATTGGTTTAGAAAAATAGAAAAATCTATGCAATCATCCTTCTATTTTTCTTTGATATTCTGGAAAAATGCGATCATATCACAGCCCAATTATTCGGCGACAGTAATGATTATCCCAAATAATTAAAAGAAAAACACAGTTATGAGTTGATTTCTCAACATATCCTCTATTATAATAGTATTTCCCTTGAATAATATATTAAAAAATAAAGGAAAAATTACACAAAACTCCCTGTAATTGGCCAATCTACATATAACCCCCTTATGGTATTGAAATATATATTTAACCCCCTGTGATTTGGATTAAAATGAAATCGTTAGTCATTCCATCCGATCTAATAGTCAAAGGTTGAAAAAGTTTTAATTTAAGGGTGTGTTCGTTTGGATTGAAAATCTTTTTAGGAAAATATTTTTCAGAAAATTTTTTGGTGTATTTAATGAAGTTATATTCAGCCAATTACTTGTGTCTTATTTGATACCATTGTTATAAGTTTTTTTAACTTGTATTCATAAAATTAAAGATAAAACCGTTAAATTTTTTTATTTCAAAATATTTTTATTTTGTCAACCGAACACCGGAAAATTGTAAGGAAAATAGATTTTTTCATGTAAAATATTTCCCAAGAAAAATATTTTCCTCAAGAAAATATTTTCAATCCAAACGAAGACACTCTAAGAGTATGATTGTCTTTTAATATTTTACCCGTTGACCTAATGTACTCTTCATAGGCTGGTAGATGATGATGATCTAGAAGAATCAATCTGTCTCTTATTAGAGATCTGTGAAGAGACAGGTATAAATCGTAGTTATTTACAAGATTATATTATGACATCTCATAAAAAATTTGGGACATAGCGAGAAGTTTTACCTTTTACCGGAGCAATTATTTGACAATGTTTAATAGTTATTTTTTTTTAAATTATTGAGAGCTTTATATGTGGAGTTGGAGGAAGATCACTTTCTAAAACTACTACTACTTCAAATTCTTGAATAGTATAGGTATATTTACTCTACATTGAATGAATGATAATATTGGTCTACCAGAAATTAATCATTATGTTAAATAATTGTTCCAACTCAAAATAAAAATTTTCCATGCATAGTTAAGGTTTAGTGTAGCTAGTACGATTAACATTTTTGTTTACTGGATTTGGTGTGTGTTCACAGAACTTTTTACTTATCAAGTTAAGACTTAATTACAGTTTAACCCAGTAAATAAAAATTTGTTTAAATTATTCTATGTGTTAATTTTATCTACATATTGTCCCTCAAGGCTTATAGGTTAAATTTTTCATTCAAAAAAAAGTGGTGAAACGTCGTAATTGCCCTCAAATTTTTAGTTGCACTTTGCCACCCTAAAATTAGGATAAGTTGGACTATGGACCCTAATTACACATTTTGTAAGAAATTTGAAATGGTGAAAATTTAGAAAACCCAAACTTCTTAAATTTTTAATCTATTGTTATAGAAAATTATTTTTTAATTAGTTATTCTTATTTTTTTCTAATTCCTATCAATTTATGACAAACCATCACGTACTTGTTCCGTTGCTTTATATCTAAAATAAAGCATTTTGTTCATATTGTCACATTCTTTTAATGAATTTTTTACTTTACTTTTGTATTATTAACAATTAATTCTTCACTTTGTGTTTGAAAATTATATT
The DNA here is from genome assembly GCA_025175665.1 of Cinchona pubescens. Classification (NCBI taxonomy): domain Eukaryota; kingdom Viridiplantae; phylum Streptophyta; class Magnoliopsida; order Gentianales; family Rubiaceae; genus Cinchona; species Cinchona pubescens. The sequence goes on from JANKKI010000321.1 coordinate 759,573, forward strand.
ATTTGAGTAAATATGTTATTTTAAAATATAATCAATATATATATATATATATATATATATTATAGTATAAACTTAAGTTGTCTAATCTACTCATATATATATATATATTATAGTATAAACTTAAGTTGATCAATCCACTCACTCATACTCTCCAAAAAAAAAAATATATTTGCAACAAAATTAAAATTCAAAAAAAATAAATTTAGTTATTTCCTTTTTATTGCCTTAATAGAAGAGTTTTAGCAAAACAAAAATTCATAAAAATCAATTACTAGCATAAACCATTTATAAAGAACATTTTTTAACTAAAATTTGATTAGTAACTAAACAATTATATCTAATTATATAAAATATAAGAGAAAGGGAGAGGGATGAGAAAGTGGTAGAATGACTAAATTGAATCAAGACCCAAAAACTAGTTTATGCATTTAATAATGAAGCATTAAAAAAATTTCATAATTTGGCTATCCAACCTGATAGGACCACATCTAATGACAAATTACTTAAGAGTTGATTACAATGGCCCTTTGTAAAGTTACTCGTGACTCGACTTGCCCCTTGAAAAAATTTATATATATTTAGCCCTTCTAACTAACCGTCAAGACCAACTAGTTAGTTAAAGCGTTAGTAAGTAGCACAAAATTACTGAAGTGCCCTCTTATAAATTTAGGTTAATTACACTTTACCCTCAATAATGGTAGAAAATTACGCTTTACTCCCAATTTGATGAAAATATTGATTTAATCGTAACCAACAACGTTTCATGCAGCTTATAAGATGGTTTCACTAGCAGATTCTGCCAAATGTGACTTTTCGCTACAGCCAAAAAAAAAATTATAAAATGACCAAATTTGGACTCAAAATTTCACTAGGATTATAACTATAGCAACAAATTAGTCAAAAAATAAATAGAGAGCCGTCAAATGGAGAGACATGCGACATGGTCTCCCTTTATACATGCTTAACATATGTACAAATCCTGCACAAAATTTGATTAATATATATGATACTGATCGATTATAGAACAATCTTAAAATAACAATATAACCAACAAATACACACACATGTGAATCAGACAGAATTTACCTACTCTAAAATCATAATTACATTAATTTTAGTCCTAAAATTCTTAAACGGTCCATCAAAAATTATCATAAGGATGATGAATAAATTAAAATGTTAATTAATCGATAAAACAACAAAGGCCCATTGACTTAAAAATTATTTTTCGGTATTTTATCTAACTTTGCAAAGGACAAATAGGAAATATAAGACTTTAGGGGTCGGATCAGATTTTTTACCCTTACAGGGGCGGGTAAAACTAACCTTAAAATTATATGAGGGCAATTTAGTAAATTTTCACCACTTCATAATGCTTTGACTAATAGTTGGCTTTGACCATTAGTTAGAAGGGTTAAATATATATAAAATTTAAAATTAATGTAGGAGCAATTCCAGATACAAGGAATTTTATAACTTATAAAGTGTAATTAACCCATTAAATAATAACATCAAGGTCCAAAATGCAACTCACCCTAGTTTAGGGTGGCAAAGTGCAACTAAAAATTGATGGCAATCATGATGTTTCACCCTTTTTTGGGATGACAAGTTTAATCTGTTAAGCATTTAGGGCAATTTTTGTAGATAAATTTATTTAAGAGGGCAATTTACAACTAATCCCTGTTTATAGGAGGTAAACTATAATTAATCCTAAAGTTAATCAATATGAAGGAAACTTGTGATTATAACAAAATGACATGATTATACATCGGGTTAAATATAGTAAACCCCCCTAAGGTTTGGATTATTTTACACTAAACCCATTAACGTTATTTTTTTCTTACTTTACCCTTTGACTGCTAACGGTCAAATATAATTCCACCATTAGATTTTTCAAAAAGTTAAATTTACCCCTAAAGTTTAATTGTGTAAACCTCCTTAAGGTTTAAGCGAGATTTCACTTTAGTCTGTCATGTACGTTTTTATCATTTAATGCTTTGTGATAAATAAAAAGCAATGATGCTGTCAATATTGTTAAAAATATATATGCTCTAAATTGATTAATATTCTAATTCTCGAATTATGCTTTCTTCAATATTTAAAACTTAAAAAACACAATGAAATAATTAATTTTAAAATTTTTCATGAATTATTAAAGATATTAAACGTACATGACAGACTAAAGTGAAATCTCGCTTAAACCTTAAGGCTGTCTCTTATACACATCTAGGTAATAGTTGAATTATACTAACAAAAGAAAAAAGTAAGAAGAAAATCATTTTAAATAAAAATTAAAAAGGTAAAAAGAAAAGAGTGATAGAATTCTAATAGATGATTATGGGTTTTGTATAGTTAAAAATTTGCTGTTGCTCATAAAAATAAAATATGATGAAAAGATCAGAAAATACCAATAGTGTTGGGAAATTTTTATATTTAAATTTTCTTCCCAAGTATTTTAAAAGAACATTGGTGTTAGTGGGCATCATTATATGTTTTAGAGACATATTTGACACTCCCATTATTTTGATTAATCTCCAAACTATAGGTTAATTCTGACAAAACTAGAATCAAGGACTAAATGCAACAGCAATATTTTTAACTATACAAAACCCATAATCTGTCTCTTATACACATCTAGATGTAAATATGTTTTTCAGCCTTTTTAATAAACTTTAAGAAGTCAGTTTTATGTTTTTCCTTTTCTGGAAAAACTTGAAATTTCTACTACCTCTTCATTATTCCTTGGAGATTCAATCAAAATAATGGGAGTCCAAATACCTTCCTTTCCATTGGGTTCAGAAATTTTTGGGATCTCAGCCTTAGAAGTGGTCCTATCCATTTGGACAGTAGAATTAGAAGCTTTTTTCTTCTTGGTATTTGGCTTAATGTGCTTCTTCCTTCTCTCATTGGGGGCTTAACTGTGGTTCTATTACAGTTTGAGGTTCTAGAATTGTAGATCCAGAACCACTTGAGATTGTTTTTTCTGCTTCAGGATTTGATTGATTTGCAATGTTCTTCTTCACTCTACAAATTCTCTTTACAACCTTCTTGGTGGGATTTTCTGTCAACATAAAATCTCCCAAATAAAAATCCTCACCAGGTCGAACATTGTCACTGGAACCTTATCAGGTTATGAGAGATTTCATGTATATATCACTATCAACACAATAAAAGAAGAAATTGAAAGGGTTTTTTCAAGGAAGAAATTTAAAGAATTATTTACTTAGCCTTAAACGAATTCACCAGGAAAAATGAAGTGTTGTGACTTGAGAGAATAGTATAAGAGACAGCCAGACAAGTAAGGGTCGGATAGTATACGTCCCATGAGTAAAAGGGTCACCAACATTTAAATGAGTGATTTTCAAAATATGTGACGATTAAATAATAAGAATAGATGTCCAAAAAAGTATGTTAATCTTTTTGTTTGATCAATTAAGACCTATCTATACAGAGAAGTATTGAGGGGGGCATATAATGACACCTAGATGTGATCAATTATTCAAAACTGACATGTGTTAAGTTAAATCGACCTTCTCAGTGGGGGTGGGAGTGGGACGGGTACCCGCCCCTCAAGGGATTTGGCTGATCCGACCCTTACTTGTCTGGTCAGTTATTTTTTGACCCTGATCCGACCCTCATACTATCGGGTATTCACCTTCTAAAAAAATAAAATAAAATAAAACTAATATCACTTTGAACACCAAACTTTTAATAATATTTAGAAGTAACAAGTTGATTAACAAATATTCTATATAAATTAAGAAGAATAAAGGAAAAAAAATCCAATATTAGATTGTTAAAAAAAAGGTTAACAAAATTGAATTTAAGAATTCACATAATTTCGTCAAACTAAAAAGAAAAACAAAACTAACATAAAACTTATCCGAGAAAAGTTAGATAAAATCAATACTATTATAAATCAAGACCCCTTTTTAAAAATGGATGAATGACTTATTTAGACTAAAAATTATAGTCTCTTAGACAGTCATTCTTATACACATCTAGATGTGTATAACCCCGACCGTATCCGACCCTCATAGAAGCGGAACCCGACCTCGGTTGATCCAATCAATAAATGAGGGTCGTATACCTCATTTTTTGGAGCGGAGCGGGCTAGCGAGATCAACGGATATTTTTGCCCTTCTTAGAGTTTTTGTACTTAATGAGGTCAAAGATGAAGACAACTGCTTCATAGTTATCTTAGTTATTTGACATTATTAATAGCTCGAATAACAAATATATCGGATAGATCAATAATGTAAATAAATTATTCATATATGTTCAGACAACATAGTAACTTATTTAAATAAGCTGACCTAGAGATCAGCAGATATGTACAAAAGACCACTATAAACCCCTTTATTTGTAAACTCAGATGAACTAAAATTAACAAATCCTAGATAACATATCCAGAGAATTCCCCATTATACATCTTATATTATCTCTTTACAGTCATCCAAACTTCTCTTTTTCATATCTATATAAATTTTCGTATCATCAATACTAAAAAAAACAAATTGAAAAAAACAGAACCAAAATTTATAATTTAAGTCAGAAAAAAATCAAATTGAGAAAAATATAACCATAATATAAGATTAACTTTAGGATTACTCTGGATATGTTTCTAGGATCTGTCTAAACCACAAGCCTAGATGTGTATAAGAGACAGCCCACTTTTTCTTTAAAAAAACAAAAGAAAAATTCAAAAGGGCAAAAGTGTAATGGACTTTTTAGTCTACTGTCTCTTATACACATCTAGATGCATAATCTTATACAGATGATGGAATCAATAGTTTTAGTCTATCTTAGAACAATTTTGATGAACTAACTTTTATGACTTGAAGATTTTAATTAGGATTTCATCTAAAAACAAGATTGTTGACATTCTTAAACATTCAATTCCAGTTGCTGTATCTTATACACATGACCAGATTGTTGGAGAATTGGAACGAAGGAGTTGGACTGTTAAAGTCTTGAAGTTTGATGTAAAGACTGGCAGTGGTAGCGACTAACGTGAGAAAATGGAGTTAGGGACTTAGGGTTCAATATGATATTTTAGACTTTAATATTTACTGTACTATAACTGAAATAATATTAATAAATATTAAATATAGTAATAATGGAATAATAACAGCAACAACTTCGAATAGTAATTCAGTTGTTTGGTGTACAAAAACCAATTATCGTATCCAAACCAAACTCCCAAACTTTTAGTACACATTTTTATTTCGATTTAACCAAAAATTGAAAAATCGAATCTCGAAATCCAATCTAGTTTGGTTCGGCCGTTTTGTTCAGTTAAACCAAAGTGTGAACACCCCTACCTATTTTGAAGGTGTAACAAACAGATCAATTTTGTAATAAGAATTCTTATAAATTTTTTAATTTTAATGAAATTTCTTTTGTAAAAATAAAATTTAATATCAAATATCATGCTATCATGGGTTTAAAATTTTAAAAAAAGTTTGAAGTATTTGCAAAATTTTGTCTCAAAGCTTGATATATTGATAAAAAAAGATAAAATTGTGACCAACTTTAACTAAAAAAGAAAAAAGAAAAGGGATGGAAGTACTATATAAATAACAATTGAATAAAATACATGAATGGTCACCAAACTATTAAGTTATTGTATACAAGGTCATTGAACTATTTATTTTACAAATTTAGTCATGAACTACCTTAAATGTGTATTTGGAGTCACTCCATTATAAATTTGGTTAGTGAACTAGCTTAAATGTGTGTATGTAGTTGTTATAGAACACACTTTTAAGGTAGTTTAGTGACCAAATCTGTAAAATAAATAGTTCAGCAAAATTTGACCATTGCCTATCCCCATTTCAAGATTGTAAAGAAAAATGAAATATGTTTCATGGAAGTTCTATAATTCCGTCTAACTATTCTCTCAACTTTAAAAGTTTATATATTACAAACTTTTAAACTATTACATTCATCTCATATTTTTTCATTTTTTAGCAATTTAATTTTTTAATAATAGTGTGTTGATAGTGATAGTTATTTAAATATTTCTTATTTATTCTTAAAAATTAAAAATTTGAATGCATGATAGTTATTCACAAATAGGCAAATGATAAAGAAGAAAGAAATAATGATTTCTTTGAATATTTGAACTTTACAAATATTTTGGAACAGATAAAATAAATAAACACTTTTAATAGGATCTTATTATTAGAAATCACAGACATTTAAAGCAATTGACAATTTCTAAAAGGTAAAATCGTATAAATAGTCATTCCAATATTCGAAAAGTATTTTTTTAGTTAATCGAATATAAATCGATTATAGAAAAAATTTTATAGATAGTCTCATCGAATATGTTTTGGTCATTTATCACAATTTCGATAGTATTTTGGCTAGAAAAGACCACTGGAATTGTGATAATGGACCAAAAGCACACGTTTAGATTTTTTTGAGGGACTAAAACTCATCATTTATATTCGATGGACTAAAAAAATATTTTTGAATATTCGAGAGACTATCTATAATTTTTTCTATAATTAATTATGAATACTTGACATACATCTATACCCATTAGTTTGCAATAAAGTGCATTTTATATAGTAAGATGCTTCATCTATGATTTAGTGTCGGATTCGAGTCACTAAAGCATTTATGGAGAGTTTTTTTTTTTTTTTTTTTAAATTCTTGTTGGTTTAAAAGGGTCTCTCCACCCACGATACTTTCTGTCATTTTTTGGATTGCAATCGACATTTTGTGGAGTAAAGTTTAACAAGCATCAAAATTACTAGTAATATTTTTGTGACAAAAATAATTAATATTAAGAGGCACAAAGATTGAATACTAACGCAATGAAATTAATTTAGCACCTTTATTTTTATGTCCCAGATATTACCTTTGTTAAAATTTATCTCCGTTTTCAAAAATTTGTCTTGTACCAAATTATTTGTCGCATTAGAAATCAAGGAAGTACTAAATGATATTTGTCTAACTTTTACACTTAGTGTCATATTAATGAATGAAGTATAATTATTGATTATATAGTTGGGGATATTAATGTAAAAGGGTAATTCAATCACTTTAAAATATTTTTTTTTATAAAATTTAAAATGAATCACAGAGAAGGAGGCAAGTTTTTACTTTAATTATAGTTAGGATCCTCGTTAGCCAAATTATAAATACGTTGTATTTTTCATGAAAAAAGAAGAGCAAAAGGAAAAAAAATTTCTAATATTGTCTCTTATACACATCTTAGCTTGGTTCTAAGAGATGATGCCATTTTCTTTCTCTATTTTATAATTTTGAGTTTCACAAAGCGAATAGAAATACAAGAGGAAGAAACTAACTTGATTATGAAGGGCTATCTTTATTTTCTTCCCTTTTTTAGACAAAAAAAAAATGGAAGAATAGTCTCTCAAATATTTTAAAAATACTTTTTTAATTCCTTGAATATAAAATGATGTGTTTTAATCCCATAAAAATCTAAACATATATTTTTTGTCACTTTTATAATTTCGGTGGTCTTTTCTAACAAAAAAATTCATCAAAATTGTGATAAGAGACTAAAACTATACATTCCATCATTTTATATTTAGGAAATTAAACAAATACTTTTTGAATATTCAAAAATTATTTGTATGATTTTTCCTTTCCAAAATTTTTTCAAGTTCCACACTACAATTATTTGACTTCTTCTATAGTTAAACCCAAACTCCCCGAAGGTTCCAATTCATTGTACCAAATTCCATTCCACCTCGTTTATCCTGTCTCTTATACACATCTTCTTCCTCTAGAAGACTAGAACCTTGTTATGGCTGTCTCTTATACACATCTAGATTTGTATAAGTTAAACAAATGGGCTGATGTGAAAATAAATTAAAGTTTCTACAAGTGTTAATTAACCAAACAAACGATCCCAGATTTCCAGAATTCATTAAAATCCCATAAAAAAAAAAATAAAAAAGTTTATAATTTTATTCTTTTTCTTTTTGCATGGCATCACCGCAGAAGTTAGCGGCGGAGTCCGACCGACCACCGGCGGCGATCCTTCATCAGCCAGCATCACCCCGCTTTCCATCTGGTACACCGACACCCGGTGCCAACCGGAAAATAGCCATCGCCGTCGATCTCAGCGACGAGAGCGCCCACGCCGTGAAATGGGCTGTTCAGAACTACCTCCGTCCGGGAGACGCGGTGATCCTCCTCCACGTCCGTCCAACCTCCATTCTCTACGGCGCCGACTGGGGTTCCATCGACTTATCGGTCACCGACGAGGAATCGCAGCAGAAATTGGAAGACGATTTCGACAATCTCACCACAACTAAAGCTAATGATTTAGCTCAGCCGTTGGTGGAGGCGAATATTCCGTTCAACCTTCTAGATCCATATTGTGAAGGATCATGATATGAAGGAGAGGCTTTGTTTGGAGGTGGAGAGGCTGGGATTGAGTGCGGTGATAATGGGAAGTCGGGGTTTCGGGGCGGCGAGACGAAGTACTAAAGGAAGGCTTGGGAGTGTGAGTGATTACTGTGTGCATCACTGTGTGTGTCCTGTGGTTGTTGTTAGGTGCCCTGATGAAAAAGATGGGGAGGATTCTGCTGAGGCTTCTGAGAGTGTGAAGAAATCAGGGGAATTGAAGAATCTTGAAGGGATTCTTCATCCTGTTCCTGAGGAGGAGCCTGTTTATCATGATGCCTCAGATAAAGCTACAGGTAATCTGTGAATGAATGATTTTGTTTTCAAAATGGATTCTTTTTTGGTGTTTAATTTTAGTGCTAATATGCAATGGCAACTCAAATTGTGCTTCATGGTTGGTATTGATTAGATAAATCGTGTTTGTATGGTTTTCTGTCTCCTTTAGATGGTTGTTGGTTCTAGTTAGCTTCAGGTCGATATGCAGTACTGATGGAAAAAGATCTCGACCTTCAGTTAATTCTTGTAAAAATGTGTATTGGTACTAATTGTCAAGTTAAAGTGATGCGGAATCTTCTGAATTGTCTCTTATACACATCTAGATGTGTAAAAAATTGGTTCCTTGATGATAGGAATATATAATTCCGTTCAAAGTTTTTATTTTTTTTCCATTTCATTTAGTTTATAGTCAGTTATTCTCGTTAGACATGCCATTGAAAACCTATTTCCATTTTCGCTCTAAGAGATTGACTGTTGGTGTCAGTGTATATTCACGGTATGTCTAAATTCACGTTCAACATTGTGGTTTATATGAATTTCGAAGATCATGCAGTGAAGAAAATAATGGTGGCATTGTAATTCGGATCTTCTAGGAGTTTAGAAACCATACTCTAATAACTTAGTCTGCAATTCGCTTTTTGAATGGGAAATAATGCTTTTAAGACTTTGTGCTTTTTGGGCTGCCTCCTGCGTCTCAAATAAAACACATCTCTCAGAAGATTTATTCTTAAAAATGAAAAGAAAAAAGAAAATAGAATTGGGAGTGTGCCCGTTAGATGCTTGAAAGAAGCATGGAAAGGGAGAAAGAGATATTGAAATGAGGAAGGTATCAAATTTGCGTTGGTGTTGAGGTTTAGAATGAGTTTGGGGTTTATTCTTTGCTTGAAGAATTCAAGTGAGAGCTATGACACAAATATGTTACAAGTAGGTACAGGGTAGAAGGAGGGAATATATGTTAGTGAGTGATCTTTCCATACCAAATCTCCTAGGCTGTTGTGTAAGCTTTTGTGGAATGTTACTTGACACAGAGTACTTGAAGTTTCAGATCTTTAGCTTGGTGGAACTTAGGCGTGTTGGGTAAGTCTTCAAGCTTTGTAAAACATGAGAATGATTGTAAGGTCAAGAAGGAAGTACATGTTATAGATTGGGAGAGGATGGCAATGAATGTGCCCCAAAATTAACTTCGCAGGATAGTTTAAAGTTGGAAGACTGCAAAGTTTCGCAATAGAAATGACAATGTCTACATATAATGGATTAGATCCATAATTTGTGCCTTGTACTTGTAGCCCTCATTCTTCTAGGAAGCCATCAACATGAAGGATAAGTGCTACTTACATCCATTACGGTTTGAAAGTGTCACGTTATACAATGCTGATCCCTATTTTTATTTTAAACATTCTTAACGTTCTATGTTTCTTCATCTGCAGTGAGTTATTTCTTTCTGGGTGAGCGGACATATGGTTCTTCATGCCTGGATCTGTTTCTTGTTTAGATTTATGTTTCATTTCACCTGGCTGCAAAAATTGCTCTTTCCAAGGTTTTGAGAGAAAGAATTCTGACTATGCATGTAATGAACTCGGGAAACTAGTATATATGTACTATGTTAATGAGGCAAGATATTTATAAAAATTACTGTGGAAATGTATCTTTTCTTTGTGAAATTGGTTTGAATCTGGTCTCCAGTCACTCATCTTCAGTTCTCTCTATCTGCAGATCAATGTATTTGAGTATTAGAGTTCACTATTCATCCATTGCTCTTGAATTGAAATCAAAATGAAAGTAAAGATATTGATTTGGAAAGGGTTTCAACTATTTTCCTCCTTTCCTTTCTATTTTCAAAGTATATAGCACTCATATCTTTCATATATATTGAGATTTCAATTAAGTGCACCAGCTAGAAAGAGTGATGGAATATATATTAACAATAAAATAAATGTCAAGGATGACAAAAATAGCTTGATAGGAAGTAAATCGAAAAGGAGATGGCCTGCTTCAAGGTTAGTGAATTGGAATTGTTGCATGTATTTGTTCATGCTACCATTTTAGTTGGGTTTACAGGCAATTCAAAGATAAGAAATAATTGATTCAGTATATGGTGAAATCAGGAACTACTCAAGCACTGTTTCAATCATATAAGTAGAATCTCTCTTGAATTGCTCTAAGTCACAGTTCCTAAAGTAGTAGTTCACCCACATTTGTGGACATTTTATTTAGCATGCATAGATGTTGTAAAGGTATTCACATGGATAATCTCTTTCGCATTGTTGGTTGTGGAAAGTTTGTGGGGGCACTGTGTTATTTAATGCAAAATGAAGAGAATATATAGCATATGAAGGCCAGTAGTTCTTTTGTCATTTAAAGTATTTAGACAGTGTCTGCTATGTATTGGAAATTTTACATTTATTTCTTTAATCATTCATTCACTGGCTAACTGAGGATTATCTTAGACCATCTGGAGATTGCAAGTGTCTGAACGATCATGTAGCCATTTTGTGTATTTGATGCAGCCGACAAAGAAGTTTAAGATCAAGGATTTTTATGACTTTCCTCAAGCTTCTGTTAGGAATCTGAAGATTCAAGACCTGTTTAGAAGCTTGAAAAAGTGTAAGATGTCTTGGGAGTCGTCTTATGGTAATTTTAGGTTTTAAGGGGTATTTTAGTCTTTTTGGAAATTATTTAGCAGGTTTGGTTTTTGAGTTTTAGAAGAAGTTGCTTAAATGTATTAGATCACTATTTCAGTCTAGTTGATTTAGGAAGTATTTAGTTATGTTTAGAATAGGAATTAGAAATCCTAATCACAATAGGATTCTATATTTTAGGCTAATTTACAGCTTATAAATAGCTTACTATGTTATTTTAGACAGAGAACAAGGAATTAAATATTAGAGTTATTTGTTTTTGTTTATTTGTTCTTCTTTCTCAATAATCCGTGGATTCCATCCTTCTTTCTCAATTTTTCCCCTTGGTTACTGTTCATGGATACTATTCACAGTCCTGAAACAGCCCCAAATTCCCTCTATTCTTCTGGTTGCGCTTATGTAGACAAGATCATCCCAATCTTGTGCTACATCAGTTTGGTACAAAGAGCCAAACTTTCCTCTCAACCACATTTTTCTTCTTCTTCACCTTCAAATATGGTTAACTACATCGAGTTCTAGCAAATCATCGCGTTTCTTCCATCTTTTTACGGGTCATGTGATGCTACAGTATTCTGTGGATGGCTCGCTTCTCTAGATTAATTTTTTTTACTACAATAATCACATGGATGGCTATTACAAAAATCTAAGTGCCATGACGAACTGGATGGAATGGCTTATATGTGGTGGCATACGATTGAATGTGGTGAACTCTTACACAAAAGATATATCTATGCTTGTGTTGGGCACAGATCGTATGCCACCTTTTGTGTCAAGTAGAATAAATCTTCAACCATACACCACCATGTATAAGCCATTCCATCCAGTTTCGTTTTGGTAATTAGAATTTTGTAATAGTCATCTATGATTATTGTAGTAAAAAAAGTAATTCAGAAAAGCAAGCCATCCACATAGAATATTGTAGCATCACCTGACCCATAAAAAGATGGCTCATACGAAAGATTATTTGCTGAACTCGATGTTGTCAACCATATTTGAAGGTGAAGAAGAAGAAAAATATGGTTAAGAAATAGAGAAAAGTTTGGCTCTTGATACCAAACTGATGTCGAACAAGATTGGGGTGATCTTGAGTGGAAGAATAGAGGTCATTTGGGGCCACATCATGACCGTGAACAGTATGTCTCTAAGTAAAATCAAGAAAGAAGGAAGGGAATCCACGAATTCTTGAGGAAAAAGAACAAAAACAAATAACTCTAATATTTAATTCTTCGTTCTCTCCGTCTAAAATATAACACCTCTTATTTATAAGTTGAAAATCAGCCTAAAAAATAGAATCCTATTGTGATTAGGATTTCTAATTCCTATTCTAAACCTAACTAAATTCTTCCTAGATCAACTAGACTCCAAAGAGTAATCTAAGACAATTAAGCAACTTTCTAAGATTCAAAAACCAAACCTGGCTGACAATTACAAAAGGCTAAAATACCCCTTAAAACCTAAAATTACCATAAGATGACTCCTAAAACATCTGACGCTTTTTCGAGCTTTAAAACAGGTCTCGAATTTTCGGATTCTTAATTGAAGCTTGAGGAAAGTCATAAACTCCTTAATCTTAAACTTCTATGACGGCTGCATCAGTATTCTTGCCTCCTGTCAGATGTGTGCATGTCAAACACGTAGACTGGGCTAATGAGTCTTTCAAAGTTCAAACAGTCGATGATTAAGCTTTATTTGGGTCAAATCTGTGCAATATACCTCTTTAACTTAAAACATTGGATACAATGCTTGAAATCTCTCCATTACAACTACTTTATATGAGGTGTTAATGCTTTATGTAATACTTGAAAAATACATGAATCCTGAGACAATTTTCTTGCAGAAGAGGTGGGTAAACAAGTAGGACATGTATACGGATGTAGTTGACTCAAATTATGTGAGAAAAGGGTTCATAATGGTGATTTGATTGCAATTGTAATAGAGTTATTTGTAGCAGTATGGATGGATGCCTGCTAGCGCATCGGGCTTTAAGTAGCAAGTATACCCTTGTTAGCTATACAGTCTATAACATGTCAAATCCTATCATTCTGGTGAAACCAATGTTACCATAAATCCAGAAACTTTGGCGATTTTGCAACTGGATTGTGTGGTCCCAGTTGAGGATCATCTGTGATCTGGAATGCGACTTATCGGCAGATATAAAACAAGTTTACTCCTAGAGGCCTCCGTTGATAAATATCCTTAGTTGATCATTGACTTAATAATTGGCTAATCTCATGGTGCTGATTTTATAACGCTTAAAAGATAAACATGGGAGAAGGATAATATATGGTTAGATGTCAGGCAGAGAAATTCTTGTAATCTTGTTTTGCAAAGTGGAAACTTGTTGATAAGATAGGTGGAGATATTTTATCAACTTGGGTGATAGGATTGTGGAGATAATTAAGGCAAAGAAAAAGGAGATTAGGAATTTTAAGTAAATAGCATTCTACGTTCTCGAATTTGTTTTGCAATTCGAAACAATCCATATCCAGGTAATATTGGTTGAAATAATGCCTATATGGCTAATGATTAGACCATTTTAGTATAAAGAAATTGTGTCACAGAATTCAAAATTGATAAAGTTTTCACACATTATATTCAAGTATGCAAATTTAACAAGTTGTCTGCCTTCATTTTGTGGGTTGATGGCAACCCTGTCTACTCAGATTGCCTAATAATGCCCTCATTTATGTGTGTATATCTTATTGATTGGAAACTGTTGGATGTCTGCTAAAAGTAGATAGCAGAAATGATTTGATTCATAAAGAATTGGCTGAGCTCAAACTGAAGTATCAAAGGCTTAAAATAATATATTGATGTATTGTTGAATATTATCAGAGCCTAATGTATGAAAAAGCAGGTTGAAAATTCACAGTAATGAGAAGCTGAAATAGAAATAAGTTGGGATAGATTGGTCCATTTGGCAATTGAAAATCAAGCCACATTCTTCAGCTGTAGGAAGTCTTTTGTCTCGGTGTTCTTCAATTGTTGCTTGTCCATTTTCATGGGGGCTGGCAGCCGCATCTTATTATATGTAATTATGTGTCAAGCTGCTGGTGTTTCTTTCCTTTTTGAAATGTTTTGGAGGTTTTAACTTACATATTGACATTTTATGTGTGCACCAAATTACTTCATGGCCACCACTGAATTACATGGGTCACTTTGATGGCTACATGGGTTCTTTGGATCAACAGTTATAAAACGAGAAGATTTCTCTCGTTTCTTCCTGTTATGTTCAGCACATGGCTACGAAGGATGATAATAGGAAGAAATTAATTCACTGTTTAGCGTTCTACTTTATGAATTCTTAGGGATTGGAAGTATTACCTAAATATGTCTCATATTATGCTTGGGGATTTTTTGGCAGGTTTAATCTAACATGTGGCTGTTTCACTGTGGTCCCTTGTATGTACTTAATTGTATCTCTAGAAACATTTTACTGGTCTTGATCAAGTTCTGACTTTGAGTTCAATCTTTCGTATGATGCAGATCAGGAGAAGGGTTCTTGAGCAAATGGAATCAATGCTGATGAAGTGATCCTAAGCGGTGTGGACTTGTTCCTGTTGAGACAGGGGAGTGGTTGTTTGGGGTCTTTTTTTTTTATTTGTTTTTGTTCTGCTTGCAATCTGTCTTTCAATGATCAAATGAGTTTGAATGATTTTCTTGATTGAGTATCTTTCTTTCTTTTGAGCTTTCAAATGGTTGCACTGTTCTTACCTGCTTTAATATCAACTCCATAGACGGTTTTGCGAATTCATCCGTGCAGCTCTTATGAAGTAGTGGAAGTTGGTGAAAAGTAGGTAATGCTTACACTTATACTGATTTACTAATCATGAGAATGCCAAAATAAAAGGGTTACATTGATGGGTACTCTCGTTGGCAATGGAATGTTCATCTTGAGTCTGGGCTTGTTGCCTGAGAAAACTCCTTCTTTCTTGATTTTATTCATCCATTTGAACTTTGTTGACTCATCTGTCTCTTATACAAATCCTATTTTTTTTTTTTGAGTCAATTCTCAAATGGAACTTTCTGTGAACGTTTTTGTTGATGATGGAGACTGACTGATACTCGAGGCTTATATTAAATATGTGCCATAGCTGGGGATAGATGGTATACTTGAAAAGGTGAACAATTCTAGATGGTAAAGACAGGGAAAGAATCCCAGACTGTTTAGGAATGTATCACTGTCAAGTGTATTAGTGTTGAAACTTTTGATCTAGATTGATGTACCTAATCTTTGAATGTTCAAAAGTTTCATGTATGTGCATTAGGTGCAGTGGTATAGGTTGCATAATTACATGTTGGAGTAAGGTAATGCTGAGAGGGTGGGCAGTTGTCGGGTCAGCTATTTTTTGACCCTGACTCGTTCCTCGAGTCACCGGGTACTTGATAGACATTTGTAAAATCTGCATAATAATTTCTTAAAGTAGAAACTGCATAATAATTTCTTAAAGAATAGAACAATATTGAGACCCTCCCCTCCCCCAAAAAAAAAAAAAACAAAAAAAAAAACAAGTAATATCAAACGGGGCAAAACTTATCTTTGTTTTTCTACTAGGTCAACTAATTTTGTTGAAGAGACATCAATAGAAAAAGTTTCAATTCTAAAAACTTTTCTTAAAATTTCTAATGATTCAACAAATTTTTTCAATTTCTTAACCTGTATGCCAATTAACAATGCGTTGGGTAGGGTACCAACAGGTAAATAAAATGTGTGATTCATATCTGACTCTCAATTTTACAGGAACCAGACCTTTATTTGACCCTATCATTAAACAATTCAGATATTTGACCTTTTCAGATCGAGGCGGATAGACGGGTCACCATGTAATTTTTTGTCCATCCCTATAAGAGTAGTGTTAAAATTACGAGATTTGGATTCTAGTCTAAAGGTTATCAAAATGAATTGAATATATTTGAAAATTCGATTTACTTTTTATTGAGTTATAAATACTGAGTTGTAAGTAATATGTTTCAAAAATATTCTAACACTTAGTTTAAGTGTTATAGTTTATACTTTTCTTAGATTAACTATCTATTTATTTATTACACATTATTAAATTAAAAATTTAAAAATTTTCAACAATTTAAGAAACATTTTATCATATTTGAGATTTTTTTAAACTCGACTTGAAATTTTTTTTTTTATTTGATAAATTTATTAAATCTAGGGATAGGCTTCTTAGGATCATGTATCATTTGCAAATCAAAATTAAGTATATAAAATTCAACCGAATTTTACCGAGTATTTTAATCTAAGGTGAGAGTGGAAGTTTCTATATTACTTGAAAAAGAGTGGCTACAAGCCTTTAAACACTTGAATATTCCAACAAAAATCTACATGAATCCTTCACAAATATGCAAGAACTCTGAAAATTAGCTCCATTAAGTTCCAAATATCAATCGTTGATAGTGTGCAACAGGTGGTATATAACCATGCACTCTCATGCATGGAGAATATGACACATATCCTTGTTTATTCGGGATGGAGTGATTGAGGCCCTGAATTATATTCTTTTTTCTAGATTTGACAATTAGAAATGGTACAATGAATGGGATTCTTACCTGAAAAAAAGGAGAATTGACAACCAAATCAAGCCGCATTTTATCAAAGAAAATGTCCCAAAACTCGTGAATCTCCTTTCAAAATTAGGGACTGGTCAATTTCTCAAATCAGCTAAACATTTTTGGAGCCGTATACAATACATGTTCCTAATTCAAGTTACAATGTTTGAAAATTTGGGAGTTGTTCGTAGCATCTTCCTTTAGTTACCAAAATAGTGATAATTATGGCATGTTTTTGTTTGTCTAATATTAATAAATCCATTTGGTCAAGGCAATGGAAACAAATAAGACGTTTTTAGAGACGATAAAATTGAAAAGAGTTGATGCAGCATTATTTAGTCCATATATGGCATGTTTTCATTATTTTTTCTTTGTAACAAATTATGGTGATGGGAAAAGAGGTTTTCAAAGGATGATGAAGCTACAATAATTTTTTTAGTGAGAAAAAGATCAATTTGATCTCTTATCTTTAGGGTATAAAAAAATATGGTCTCTTATCTATTACAAAGACTAATTGGTCCTTCATCATTTAAAAAAAATTAATCATTTGACAAACTAATGGAGTTATTATCTGTCATAAAAATTAATTTGGTCCCTCATCCTTAAAAAAAATTAATCATTTAAAGGTCTGTGATGAAAATTGTAGATAAACTAATGAAGCCGTTAATGACCACGTGATTATCGGGTGGCTTGCACTATTAGTTTGTCCATAATATCCGTTATAGATCTTAAATTGATTAATTTTTTTAAAGATGAGGTACCAAATTAGTTTGTTGTGATAGATAAACAAAACCAAATTGGTAGATATCTCAAAGATAAGGGATGAAATTAGTCTTTTTTCTATTTTCATGTGTAAAATAATTTTTCACATATGACATGCATTTATAATCGATGATAAAAAATATTTTAGAAAATATTTTAGAACCAAATGGTAATTGCATCCCTAATCTTTCCAAATACTAATTGGCTATGCTTATGGTTTTTGGGTAATTTGTTGTTTAGCATTTTTGTGATGACTTCTCCAATATTTTGGTCTCTTGAGAACCTTAACATTGAATTGATATAAACTTTTCAATCACTTCTCTCTTTTTAGTTTAGGTTTTTAAATCAAATATTAGAGTAGATTTATTTTATTTTTTATTTTACACATCTAGATGTAAATTAGTTGAATTATAATCACCAAATTTTGTCTAGTTTTTGAGTCTCAAAACTTTTGGATATATGAGGGTTGAAACTCTTTCTTCATCTTTCTGTCTCGTCCAGAAAGATAAGAATTCAGATTGTCAATTTATAAAAGTCTCTGAGCTTTTTCTTTAGGTTTTAATGCTTTACATGTTTTATGACTAATTTCAATTTCTAGGGTGAATTTTTCTTCTAATTCTTGTTTTGTGTATCCTAAATTTTCCATAAATTTTTACATAGTGTTATCTTTAGCCCTATTGGGTATATTATTAGTGGAGATGACTGAATTGCTTGCAAAATCCGGTGACTACTCTGGCGCCCTTCAACCTGTCTCAAATACACATTGTGATTTCCAAGCAATGACCCCCCCTCATCTGAGTCACAAAACTAAAATGTGACTCGCAATTTAGTTTTATGAATTTGAAATGAGGAAATTATTTATGACTTGTAAATAGAGGTTACAGTATCATTTTTGATTTAAAATTATTAATTTTTATGATTTATAATATCACAAAATAATTGTACTTGTAACTTTGAAAATAATATATGTCATTATTTTTGTAGTGCTCCTCGTGCATATTGTTTCTTCTTTTAAATACATTCATTTTATTTTTGGTAGGGTTGGGGGACGGCTAACGGGCTAAATAAGCATCAATTACTCTACCTAATTCTTTATTAATATTACACAAACAATTGTTATGTGCATATTAATTTCACAATACAATAACTTTTTTCCTCCCTATATATCCATTAATTACATGTGTAAAGAGAAAGTCAAACAAACTAAGTTTTATTGATTTGAATTCAATTTGAGTATCGAGTAACTTGATTTATCTTTCATTTTTAATTCTTTTTTTTTTTGAAAGATATTTCAATTTTAGTTCTATTATTAATTGTTGAAAGTTGCATAAGCATGATACAAAAAGATATTTACAATAAGCTTCTCAGGCTCCCAAAACATGTCATTATGAGACTCTAAAACTTTGTTTTAACAATAAAAGATTGGAGAAAGAATGGTAGAGACATTTAGATTAACATGACTTGTACTTCGAACCATCTCTCATGTATAGATTAACCAATTTCATGAATTAGAAAATTTGCGCAACGACTACCTATGCCTAATTATTACATCCAAGAAAAAAAGTTCAGAATTTTGTAATGGACTTAAATATTCTTATTCAAAAGAGGAGTGGTAGCATCACAAACACCGTAATTTCTAAAATTGTAACACTAGTTATAACTCAATTAAAAGTATTTTTAAGTTAATGATTGACCTGTCTAAAAATAGCGACAGATTAGATGTGTTAAAAGACAGCAATGAAATAAATATTTATAAAAAAGTTTTTTTGAAAATCTAAATTAGAACACTGTTATCTTCTTAATTTGCTTTTTCAAAAACGTGCTTGCATGATTTGGAAAAAGCTAAAGCAATTTGCAAGAATAAAATGCTTTTTATTTATGCGAAGCAAAGTTGAAAAAGTTAGGGAGTCAGAATCCAGACATGAATAAACAAAGCTAATTAACTCCTCAAAAAAAATAATAATAAAAATTGTTTATCATTTATCTTTCTTGATGGTTGGGAGATTTTCAAAATAATACACCGATAGCCACACAAATAAAAGTCCAATGCCCTCGTCACGCAAGGCGCCTAAGCCACACAATTGGTTCTCCCTCTTTCTTTTATTTTTCAAAAGGAGTAATTAATTAACAAGACTTTGCCATAATCAAAGCTATGATTAGAATACTAATATGTGCTTATGTTAGGCACGTGGACTTGTCGGTGAAACACACACATCTATTTCATTTCTTTGGATCCCATCAACTATAGGATTAACTTCGTTTTTATACCCGTTAACGTTTAGGTCATTATTACTTTAATTTTTAATGTTATTTTTTAAATATTAAAATCTCTATAATGACAGTCAGATTTAATAGTGTTTGATTTTTGATTAAAATAATATTTTTACTTTCAAATTATTTATATGTGAACAAATTTTTACCCGAGATATCTGATTTTCTTTCTGTAGATAAAGTCTAACGAAATTTGAGACATGATAACGAAAGATGAAAAATTGTTGGATCGTGTTAACAAAATGAGATAAATCCTATAGTTGATGGGATCCAAAGCTGTCTCTTATACACAAAGTTTTTTTATTTTTATTTTATTTAATATTTATAAAAAGGACAACAGTGTTGAATTAGATTTAATGTAAGAATTTAAGTAATCTAACACAGATGTGTATAAGAGACAGATATAAAGTTGAGTGTTAATTTCATTTTACACTTTAAAATTTATTCACATATAAATATTATTGAAATAAAAAAAATATTTTAATTAAAAATCAACCACTATTTTTTCCTGTCTTTATACACATCTCCTGTGTATAAGAGACAAGTTGACACATGTCAGGAAAATTGTATTAGAATTGTCTTATATTGGTAAAATTAATCAGAATTTAAAACAATTTGTATACTAGGATAAATATAAAAGTTAAGATCAAATTATTCTGGAATACACATCTCTTATGTGTTTAAATAATTTACCCTAAATACCGTTCAAATTTATGAATTGACTTTGACATCATCTAATCTATTGGTTGTGAGTTGTGACCTATTCCAAACTCTGACTTGGGTTCCTCTTGATCTTTTTCTAGTTTTCAGAATATATTTTGATAGTGATATTTAGACAAATACAAAATTTAAGGGGAAAAAAATAAGTTTAAATGGCTTTTGGCTAATTATATTTTAGTCAAAGAGTGTAATTAAGGTGGTTTTAGTTATCCAAACCAAACCATACGAATTCAAATTTAATCAATTAATTTGTCTGATTATGTATTGGAATAAAACAATTGTTTTTCAACGAGTATCACATGGCCTCCTTGAATAAATCGTGTAGGTTAAATAGGGGTGTAAATGGACGTAATCAACTCCAACACTCTCGTTCGAGTTTGTTTAATTATTTTAATGAAATTAAAAATTTGTTTAAAGTTGGCTTGTTCATCTTCTGAGCCAAGTTCAAATAAGTTTTTATTGAGTTGAGTTCGAATCGAAATCGAGTAGTTTGAAATTTTTACATATAAATTTAAAATGTTTAACTTATCGGATCGAATTCGAACCGAATATACAGTCCTTGCATAGTTGCATGAATCTTTTAATCTGATTAGTGTAAATTAATTCAATTTATTTGAGACTGAATTATCAAATTGAATTTGATTCTGAGTATCAATCTAGTTATGTTTGATCTAGATAGTTTTTCCTGTACTAAGATTAAGCATCTTCATGAAACTATGCAAGGATTCTACATAACTAGAAAAGATTAATTACATCCTAACAGATTAAGCAATTGAATGGGAATCAAGGAACCTCTTATTCTTTTAATTGATCTTTGACGAAAAAAGTTAACACAAAATAAATTATCTACAGCGATATATAAAATGAAATTAAGAGAATATTAACTAACAAACTGTCACTTTGATTTTTACAAATCTAAACTTCTCTTGCAAATTTGTGTTTGTATTTTCATAAAAACTAAAATTGATACAGAAGAAGCAAATGTCACAAGTACTGTATGTTGGCCATCCAAAGGCAGAAAATAGGATCTATGGGGTCCGGAAAAAACTTGTGTATAAGGTTCATTGCATACGTACAATATATCTCAATTAATTAACAACCACGCAAATTTTGAGTAAAAGAAAATTTTTATTTTTTGTTTTTTGCTTTCATTAGGTGGACAAAAACGATTTCCATTACAATTTTTTATACCATCTAATTGTGTATAAGAGACTTCAAAGTTAACCAATTTGGTCCAAATTAAAAGCATTTTAGTTAACTAAAATTGCTTTAATTTGGTCTAATGTGTATAAGAGACAGTGTTGACACTGGAATATTTAATGACGCTCAAAGTGGGGTGGGTCCGTTTGTGACTCTGATAGCATCGTCAAACCAAGGGAGGAAGAATTCTTCTATCCAAATGCTGTAAAAGATGATTATATAGAGATGGAAGTCACAGACAAAAGAAGAATGATAGCATGGTTATGTTTGATTGGACTGTAATCATTCCAAATATATTTTAAAGGTTGTTTTAAACACATAGATTTTAATAACCGTTTTATCTTATATAATTATATCTCTACAAATTGATACTACACTTATTACAAATAATATTTTAAATAATGACTGTTAAGACTATATACTCTAATTTGTCGTGTTTGTCCTAACTTGTGAACGGTAAATATTCTTTTGTTATACATCTAGATGTCCTCTAGAGACAGGTGCAATGTCTGGTGTTTGAATAAGAGA